>CAEFZX010022181.1:0-234662 GCA_903066825.1 Alfaro cultratus | reverse complement strand
AGCTGCAACAGGCGGCGGCCAGCTGGCCACACGCGGAACGGAAGCTTGGTCCATGGTGCTGAAAGTGAACGCGTCTCCTTCTGAGTTTGACATTTATTATGAGTCTCCGAGACCATGTCGCCACCAAAAAAGAAAAGGACGACAGACATTAGAAGTTATTTCGCTACCTCGGCTGTAAGTACAGTGAGTGGACCCATAAGTTAGATATCTATCACGCAACGCATTTGTTGTAAAGTCCGGTGTTTAGTAAGGTCAGCACTGAATGTGAGGTAGAATAGGTCTGTTAATTATGTAATATTTTTTCACATAGGATGCTCAGACAGCAGAGCAAGGGGCAGAGCAGAACGATGGAGAAGTGGCTGGAGCTTCAGGGCTCCAGGTGAGGTGTTAGTTCTCAGATATGGAATATACTGTGAAATTATCTCAGTAAATATGGCATTTGAAGTTAGTCTTAAATTAAGTTAAGCTAGTGTGAATACAAACCAGGTTACGCTTTGCCCAGCAGCGCCTTAACAACATCAGTGTATGCCATGTGCATCAAACAGCACTGGACCTCATTGATATCAAGCAAATTGGGCAGCAGTTTGTGTCTGTAAATGACAGACGGAGGCATGTGTTTGGTGCATTTAAATAACACTTTTTGCCAGTTGATAAAGACAGACACACATGAGCATGCAACAAACATTGCAATAATACAGAGAATTTTATTCATGTTTATTTTTTTGTTAGTGCAATATATTATTTTATTTTATTATTGATTTATTTGTTATTTTATAAATCTTTTTTCCTCTTAAATGCATAATATCTCAACAATTGGATCTTTTTCCTGAAGTGCAAGAAGTCATTTTTTGTTCTTATCTGCAATTGTGTTTGCTGTATAATCAGTAGATCCAGAGGATATTTCTTTTGATCTTACTTGTAACGTTTGCTGAATTTTGAAAAGGAAAAAGTAAAGTGTTCTTGAACTGATCTGCTGAGTATGACTGTGGTTGGGGGGAGGGGGGTTATTAAGCCAATGTGGTGCCCCCCCCTCCCACTGGTCAAAAATGGTCGGTGCTCCTGGGCAGTGCACTGTGCCGCGGTTGGTCCTTACAGTATGTATAGTCCGGACCTGGTTGGGGCGGGCGGGGGGTGTTGGTCAGTAAGTTGTAAGGTCCCACCAAAACTTAGACCAAACCTACGCCCTTGGTTGGCTAAATAGTGGTCAAACGGAAGAGAAGGACATGTTTTTGAGCCGAGGCCTTTGTTTGCCTTGAGGCTCCATAGTTGATGCTGTACCGTAATAGATCAAGAATACTTTTGGCAAATGCATCCCGTTGACAGATTCGCTTCCTTTAAACACAGTTTGGCGCCTCAGTGTCATTTCGAAACATTTATTATTTAACAGCTTTTTATTTGCCTTTACCAATGGGGGCCACTATCAATAACGTAGCGCTTTTTAACGCAAGAAAGGTCATCAATTACAATATTACAGTAAATGGGAATTATAATTTTGCAAAAATGTGAAAAATAATTGTCTAATCAAGAAAGAAAATACCCACGAAACAGACAGTAAAATAAAAGGTTTTCAAAAGGAAATATTTGAAATGAACCAAAAAGGAAAATGTAGACAAAACTAATTTCACTCTTTCCCTCCTGAGATCATTTGGCCTCATTACTTTGAAGTTTAGTTTTTTTTTAATGTTGCAAATAAAGAAATAATCCATATACATCAGATAAGAAGCCAGAGACAGTCCTAAAGCACAAAACTCTTTTTTTTGTTATCTTGAAAAGACGTCCTTGCTATTTATGTCCCACATTAACTATACATTAAAGTGATAATTGAAACTGACAGATTGGGAGCCTGTCATTTTAAACCAATGTCAATTAAACATGTGGCACAGCTGCAGTTGCTCTCAATATATAATGCTTCACCCTACAGCTGGAATTTAGATGAGCGTCATGTATGGTTTTCTGACTCTAACTCATAGTGCTGTTGAACGTATCACAGCTCTTTTAAATGGAGGTTTCCAAATAGACGATGTGTTCAATGTTCACTCAGTCACTCCAGAAGACTTGCTCTTATCCCACTGAGATTTTTGGGAGAATATTTTTGTAATTTTTCTGCTGTCATTGCAGAGATGGTAGCAAACAAGTACAATTGTGTGAAAAAGCATTTACCCCCTTACAGATTTCTCTCTCTCTCTTTTTTTTTGCTTCACTTAAATGTTTCAGCTCACACCATTTAATTTTAGCCATAATTGACCAAGGAAAATACAAAAAGAGGTTTTCGGATAATTATATCTGCCATTAGGGGGGAAAGAAACCAGTCCACGCCTAAACTGTACATCATTTTCAAAGCTGTCGAAAGGAGAAGTTGTGACTAAAACAAAACCTGCCTGGCAGCATGAAGTCTGCCCGGAGACATCAAGAAGCGAAACACCCGATCTAATGAAAATTTGAGAACAGAAGACAAACAAATTGAAATAATAAAAAAAAGGCCTTTAACAAAGATGGCAGTTCTTTTGAGTCCTGATGTTTATTGCAAGGAGGTATTTTAGCAGTCATTAAGAACTCAAGAGTCCTGAAGAGAAAAGTCAACTCATTGGTTTGTGACACTAAGCTTGCGCACACTGAGATGATGTAGCAGTAAGTGGATGTAAAGCACACCCAAACATGACTAATAGGTCTAAAAAATAAAAATAAAAATGAAGATTTAGTTGTGAACTAATCAAAGTCTATGCTCAAATCTCTTCAAGCTGCTGCGTCATGATCGTAAGCAAGCCATTTATGCTCAAAGAACCTCCATTGTGGCTAAATTAAAACTATTATCTGAGGAAGAAACTCATTGCCAGGTATAAAAAACACCTGGTAGCAGTTGTTGCTACGGGTGACCAGTTCAGCTTTTCGCATTGGGAGGGATTTAAATTTTCATATGCCGTCATGTTGATCCATAAAGGAAATCATCATTTTGAAAAAAAAAACAAAAAAACTTTTCATTTTCTAAGTAATTTTTTCATAATCAAACTGATGTCTTGTTTTTTTCAGCACTCTGTATGTCTGCAAAACAAGACGAGATGTGATGAACCATAATCCAGGACACTGGGAAAGGTGACCTCAGAAATAATACCCTAATCTAGAAAACAAAGCTAAAAATATCATTTTTCAACGCAGCACTGTTGGCATTTTCAAGCTCCCGCCTCTGAGCAATCTCCTTCACGTTTAATTCTGTCTGCGAACCCCAAATGCAGCAGATGTCCTTAAAATACGCTTAGGTAACATAACATTAGTGCGTTCCTAAAGCGCATTACTGTCAGTCAGATGATTGCATCAGTAAATCAGTACCTATCACAACCCAGCAAAGCAATCTGAAAAGGTCAGATTAAGAGAATTGTGTGTATTGTACTGAAAGGAATACAAGTCGTAACAACTCATATCAACAAACAGCCACACTCAATATAGCCGAAGAGTAAAATGACAAGCATAGTAGTAATGGAGGAGGCAGTATCCTCAGGTGAACTAAAGACCGTGTATTTTTCTGTAAATACTTGGCGACCAGACATTGTTATAAAAGCTGGCTAATAAGTAGTTAATTAATGACTTCTGATGAGGCTTATTTGTCAGATAAATAGAACCAGTTGAGAGAAATCTATAACCAGCTGCTAAAAATAGTTTTTATTAAGCTCACATTGCTTAATAAAATGTTTTTTTAATGCTCTGGAGTAACAGCCTAAAATTAAACTCTAATTAGCTGTTAGCGGAAAAAAATGATAGAAATAAAGGCTTGAAAACAGCCGTCTGTGTCTTATTACGCTAAATGTGTCCTACTTGGTGAATTGAATAACTCAAACATATGAGCTTTTCGCTAATCTAATTTATTGATTGTGGCCGTATATTTTTGCGTACAAACTGGACAAATTGGACCTGTTGTTTTGCAAAGTGCCACGAGCCGACTTTTGTAAAACGGCACCGTATAAATGAACTGAATTAAGTATTTTTCCATGTTGGGAGACCATTTGCTGGGAAATTAAATTCAATTAAGCCACTCAATTGTGACATAATTAAAATGAAGATATCACTTAGGCATTATTCAGTAATTTCATACTGTTAAAGTAAACAAAACAGTCATGTAGAAACATGCAATAAAAAAAGCAATAAAATGTCCTATACATTCATCTTTCTCCGACTTTAATATTTGGAAGCATGGCCAATACAAACTGAAAGGCTTTGTTCATTTCCTCCATTGCCATTGACAAAGGAAGACTGCCATTCAAAAAGAGCACAGAAACACAAGTCCTCCTGTTTGGTGATTAGCCAGGATGAAATACCTCCAGAGGAATCAAGTCTAATGGGAGAAATCCCAGGCAGAGCACCGAAGCGAGATGAGAATCAAGCGAAACATAAATGTAGCAAACATTTGTCTTATTTCCTTTTAACAAAATCCTTGAGAGATGACAGAATTATTGAATCCTCACTTGTCCTTGAATGTACAAGGAACAACTAACGACAGTAGCCACAGTTTCCCTCCGTATCTTGTTAGAACTGCCAACTCCCGTCTAAGTATCATTAAAATTCTCCTTCTGGCATGTTCACACTTTAACACACTGCAAGACACTCCGCTTCACACTCGCAAGCCGCCCCACGGACAGTCGAGACAGGAGAACGCATTTGAGTAAAGTTTCAATCGATCCCGCCAGTTTCTCCGCCTTGGAAAGTATTTCATGAATTCTTAATTATCAATAATGCTTTAAAACTGTTTGTATTTTTGGCAAACTACTTTGTCATTGACTTAGAATAAACTGGACTAAACTGTCAGCATGCATACAGTTTTGTTGCAGTTGGTTATATATGTACTCTGTGTTGAATTAGCGGCAGTTTATTTTTATTTATTCATTTTTTTACTTATAATCCTTCCATTTATGATTAGTGAACTCAAATATTGTGTGTGTCTGGTATCTAGACACAGTTACAGCAATACTAATCCATTTCACTAGCAGCACAGCATCATGGGTTTTTCAGGGGGCCATTTATAACGACGCCCGATCAATCAGACAAACGGCGAAAGTCACTTTTAATCTCAGCTCTCATCACAGCTGGGGTGTGAAGTGCAACAATGGGGTGGCTAGGTTTGAGGGGTGTTTTTCCGTGCGTCACTTTTCATACATGGAAAAGCTTTCAAGGCTGACATAATGATGTCATTGGGTAACGGGGACTGTCATCAGTCTTCTCCGCTTTTAGAGGCGAGACGTCCATTTGTGAAAACCGACAGAGCAAAATCCTCTGGCCAAAATCTGTCCGACGTGAGAAAAATCTCGACTGACAAGTCTGCTCAGGTCTCCATTTCCAGATTTCTCCATGCAATTGTCACGCAGTTGCAGTTTTAAAACGTAAAAGCAAACATTCTCACGTGTTTGATGCAGTCATGTTGAACCCTGCAGCTGCTGTTATCACTTCCAAAGCTCTCCATTGTGTCCTATCTGAACAGCTTGAGGTATTTCACATTGTTACGACATTGTTTTAATAAATGTACCTAAAAATCAGAAGGCTTGAATAGATAAATACCTCAGGTGATGTCGGTCCATTTCTAAAATGATGGAAAAACGAAAATATAATTGTCTTTTCGATTTCTCCCAGAATATAAAGGGATGTGGGCCAAATGAGAGGTTGCAGCTTCTGTTATGAAGTGTGAAAAATGATCTCAGTAGGCAAAAGGTCAAAAGAAAAAAGAAAGGAAGTAGCTGAAACACTTAAAAACCCCACGCTGTTTGAGAAAGCCAACGCTACACTGATTTCAGAATTAAAAAAGTTTGTAAATGTTTGGAGCTCCATAATTACTTGCTTAAATTTTAAGAGTTGTTCTTTGGTGTTTATACAGGCGTTGTGTTGATAGATTTATTTAGTCTGTGGGTTTCTACAGACAGGGAAATAATTGCGTTCTACAGGCCCTGATTTACTCTTTAGGTTCATTTTTCAAGCCATATGCTGCACATTCTCCAACAAAGGCCAATGAATCATTTTTCCTCCGTTCAAGCAACAGGAGGAGTAGAAAATAAGATTACGCTTAATAATGTGGAAACTGTCACTTTTAAATTACCACGTTAAACTGTTACTACGGAGCATTAAATGAAAATCCCTCTGGTCTTTAAATCGATGCATTCCTCCTTGTTCTCAGCAAGGCTTTTATTGTTCGGTTTTTATGCATGCAATTATGCAGCTGCTGAGCAGACCAGCTTTAAGTGGTCTGATTGAATCACTCAAGCAGCACCTCTGCACAATTATTTTTAAAACATTTGAATAACATGTTGATACTGTGGTATCAACGTGTTTTTATATTTTTTTTATCTCGTCACACACAACAAGAGATTCGTCTCTTTCCTTCGGTTTGTTCGCATGGTCAAGTTTAAAGGGATCCTGATGTTTCAACTTCCTTCATCTCTGACCAAAGTCGTCTTTTTAAAAGAGTCGTTTGCGCTTCGTCTTCAACGCAAAGAAACATTTTGTGCACTGAAATTTTGAGACAAAACCAGATCAGAAAAGTAACTCAAGAAAACTCGACAACCAGTCTTCATGTTGCCTACAGACAGAAACCGGACCACTGAAGCCGGCCAGTTGAAGCAAAATGTCAACATTGCTGTCCTAGTTTATTTCAAAGCTTTGGACGAAGAATTGGAAAGTCTTGAGCAGTGAGGTCACATTCGAACATCAGGCCAGACAGCGTGAGAACATTAGTCATAAATTATTGAATTTAGTTTGAGCTAAATTCAATAATGTACCCATCTTTATTAGCTGAGTACAACTACTTAAAATGCTGTGCAGTACATACGCAGCTTTAAGTAATACCTGCCAACAGTGGCCTTTTTTTATGTGGAAATATCAATAATCCAAAAACTTACCAATAACGTGACCTTGTGTGATCTTCTAGAACAAATAATGTCACACAATTACACCAGTTTTGCAATATATTATCATATTGTAAGTGTAGTATTTAAAAAAAAAAAAAACATTTGTAAAAGCAATAATTGGAGCTGATTATGTAAATATTTACATAATAACAAAATTTTGTGGAAATTTTAAGATATTTTTGGGGAGTTTTTGTGCACTTTGCTCTTCAGAAATATGTATATAATGAGTGGCATATTTGCCAAAGTGGTTATAAGGTATTTGGTGCTTTAAATGTGCTCAAAAACTTTATTACATTACTGGCAAGGTAACACTTTAGTGGCTTTATTAGATTCAAAATGACCAAAAATATTGACTAAAATTCAGAAATCAATTTTTATTGAAATCTATGACATATCCAGCAACCTTTTTACCACTACGACACTTTTACCCTTGTCAATAAGTTTAAACTTTAAGATGAGTTATAACTGGAGGAGACATGTGACTCATCTGCTCCGCTGCTTCACAAACCTTTTAATATCATCAAGCGTTGCGTTTGACGTCGCTTTCCTCCCATTGCAGCCAACTTCATGATGCTCATTACACTAAATTTAATGCTCGTCAATCGGCAACAGAGGGGTGAGGTGTCACTTGTAATTGTGGTCGGGTTAAAGCGGCTGAAGAGGCAGACAAAGGGCACACGCTGACGGCCATGTTCGTGTCTGGTGGAGCTAAATTCACTGTCAGAAACTCGGGGAGCCTTGAGCAGCGTGAGGCGACAAGCTGCGCTGCGCAGGACCGCCGCGGCTCCTGCATCAAACAGGATCGCTGCGGGAGACGATGAGGAACATGAGAGGGAAAAAATCCCACCGAGTGGCATCACGAAACGTGTTCTTATATCCTCATCCTTCTGTCCAAACTCAAACGGATGAGGGGTAGATAGTTGACGAACTCCTCCAGTTCAACACCCAACTGGAGCTCCAGTTCTGAGTTGAAAACAAATGACTTTTTTATTTCATTAATGAATTCTGACATTATTCAGTCATCAGTAACGATTTACATCTGAACGTAATTATCAATGAAATAATTACCTAATTGCATCTAATTTACTTCCTGTTATTATCAACTCCGAGTCCCAGAAGTCTTGAAGACGCACTTAATGTGAATGTGACACATCCCTGATCAAAGGAAACAGAGGACGATACTACAAATTACTGTAAGAGATAATTATTCAAATTATAAGCATACAAGAACATAATTTTATGACAATTTAAAAAAAGTGGTTTCACCATTAGGGTCTTGGGTTGTTCTTTTTTTTTCTTTTTCTGGGTTTGTAATTTTCATTCGTTGTTTTATGTTTCCCTTATTCTTATCTCATTTATTTAATTTCTGTGTTTAGTTAGATTTTTTTTTTGTCACAGATTGGTTTTCCCACTCCTCTGTTTGTGTTTACTCCTCTTTTCTTAATGCAGCGCCGCATTGTGCCATGACAAGGCCCCAATCCTATCAATCTCATGCTCCTTCCTACCATCACTTGTATACAAGACGCCATGATAATCAAACTCCTCTGATTGAAGCAGAGACCGATTCCCAATCAAGAGGGAATAATCCACCTCATTCTTCCTGCAGACTAGTAAAACAAATACCCCACACTTGTCTTAATGCCCTGCTGATCTCTTTTGGGCCCAGACCTACTTTTATCTAGTGATCTGCCTTTAGGTGACGTTCAACAGAGATGAGAGTGTTGAGCATCATAGGACCATGACTCCACAAAGCAGCAGTGAGTCGGTATGATTTATGGTGATGTCAGGGTCTACTTGATACGCTCGGAACTGGTGAGGTCAGAAAAAAAAGATGAAGAATAAAGGAATATAAAAGACTGAGGATATGCTTTTTGTTTTTAGTGCCATCGTTGCTTGTTTTTGAAGAGTCAGTCATGTGTGAGCTGATGCCTTGGCTGGGTGGAGAAACATTTTGTCGAGTAAATGGCTTCTTCCAGGTCCCCAAGGCTTGCAGCTGCTGTTGCCATGCTTACTGCTCCAAGCAAAGTGCTCCGGTCTTCCAAGCTAATGCCTGCAGTTCATCTTCTCAGAGAATTATAATCCTAATTTAGTTTTCTTTTAACAATGTGGGTTACGGCGTAACACTGAACTAGATTTTTTTTCTCTCTCCTTTTACACAGTATTTTACCCTGGTTCAGTAGGCAAAATGCATAAATTGTTGCTAGTAGTTTTAGTTGGACTGGTGGAAAACCTCTGCTTGTCAAGGCTAATGTTGCGATCTCGGCCCTATGTGACCCATGAGGCACACAACTGGATTGAACTACAGCGTTCGTATTATCTGGTCGGCTTGTAATTAGATTTAAACTGAACATGTCTGCTTAATCTGCCTGAGCCTATATTCTCAAAATGCATTAAGCTAAAATAAATGAAAAGAAAATTTAAATACAGGCAGTCTACTAAAACAATCTGGCCAATTCAATTTTCTGAAAGCAAAGCCGACAAGATTAGGAACGTATTTAATTTTTGTGCAAAGTTAGGAAAAGAATGATGAACCATGATGGAATACAGTTGAAATTGGATGGCATTGTAGTTTTCTGCAATGGCAATTAAACACAGCAGCTAAGTGTTTATGTTTTTATTTAGTGTTTATTTAAGTGTTCTGAAAGCAACAGTAGCAGCAGATCTTTACTTTCGAGATCTTGCTTTGTGTGTTTGCTTCTGGGTACTGGAGACTTTCTTCCTGAACAGTGGATTGTTTCTTCTCATTATTTGGATCCCCATTGCCATGACAATGGCTACTCTTCCTGGGTTCCCCATCATAAAAAATGACAATTTTCCGAATTTTCATACAATTTCAATTCCACCAACCTACAGGGAGATGGTAAGAACTTGGATTGATCCCACATTTCTTCTGAAAAAGAAGCAGGCCTCATATTGAAGTTTAAAGTTAATTACCTTAGAGTTTTGGAAAGAGGAAAAAGAACTTGCTTGAAAGGGCTGATAGTTTTAGAAAAAGCCGATTCTAAACTTACGGCTTGGGTTTACCAGACCCCGATCTGAATGAACCAAAGGTTTTCTAGAACATTGTCCTTTGGAACAACGATAATGTAGAGATGTTTGGTCTTTATGATTGCTGCAGTCTTTGACAGTAAAAAAAAAAAAAAAAATTTAAAAAATGGTTGGTTTGCTGGAGAGTATTGAGGAAGGTTTCATTGTTTTTCTGCAGCCACATAACCTGGATATCCCACAGTCATGAATTCAATTGTGACTAAAACACTGAAGCACACAGTGAAGCCAAACTGATCTATTGACAGAGAGAATATGACAAGAGAGATGGACTGGAAATTCAATAGGTATAATGGCAACTTTTGTCTTATTTACGTTGCCAAGGTTTCCGGATCAAGAGTTTCACTGGAGGTCTTGGGATGCTGACGACAGTGACGAAATGGAAAAGTCGCAAGTTTTGTCCTTTCCCTATAGAAGAATGGAGTAGCAGGTCAGTGACAGAGAGGTAATTGTCAGGTGAGCCAGAATGAATAATCACATGTGTGACAAAGCAGATTCTTCTGACAGTAGGTGAACAGTAGTAGTTCAGTAGGTTCAAAAGACTTATTGAATCCAGTTTAATCCAGTGAGCACTCAGATCACATAACATGCGATGTTAAACAGATACACTCAGGATTAGCAACATGTCGGTAAGCAACAGGAATTGCACATGTCGGCTTGATTACCACAATGAGCAATCAGGCAACAGGAGGAGCTGAATGACCTGGTTACCGTTTTGTGACTATGATCCGTCACAGAAATCAGCTTTACCTGTAAAGGAGAGAGATGGAAGTAGAGAGAGAGAGGAAACCTGAAAGTTTCATGAAACAGGACAATGATCTCAAACACAGCAGTGACTCTTCAACAGCGATGAAATAATCAAGGTGTTTCACTGACCTAGTGGAAGGCCAAACCTCAGTCTGGATGAAATGAGACCACAAAAAAGAAAATACTGAAACAGTATGCTGTAAAAAAAATAATAATTGTGAGAGACTGACAAAATCAGAAAACCACTTCATGTTCGTTCAGCTCAGGGTGACTCCACAAGCAACTGGATGTCATCCAAATTAAAATAATAATAAAGTCTCGCCAGCCGACGGCGGCAAATAATGCTAATTTTCTTGAAAGCCTGTGATGCAACAGAAACAAGCCCAACATCCTTCTGATGGCAAAAATCTCCCTGCACACCATTACAGCCAATATTAAACCCATAGTGGGACATACAGCAAGCCAGGTGGATGAATAACAACCATCTGATCACAGCTAATTATTATGATGATAATGATGGTTAATATAGATTCAAGAATTGAAGTTAGATACTGAAAAAACAGTCAAAAGTAAAACTTCTACCTGGATATCCTAAACTATAATAGGTGGTCAAGCTTATTGTATGAGAGTTGATTTTATTTTAGGCTTCACTAGATTAAATATAGTGACCCTATATCATAAAAATATCATTTTTATCGTTAAGCATTGGCAAACTCTCTTCTTAGCGCCTCTACCTTCTTCATTGCTGCTGAAATGGACCTTTAAGGAAATGAGGCCCTCTAGTGTTCCAGCTGTGCAAATGACTCCACAGTACTGAACAGTACATTTTCTACTTACACAATTTAAGCAAATAAAAATGACCAAAAAAACTAACAAAAACAACCTGACATGATAAATCTTAATAGAGGACAATTTATGGGATAAAAGCATTGGACTGAAAACATGTTGCATGCTTTTTTATTTGCTTTGTTGCTTTGGTAAAAGGATCGTTTGTTGAAACATAAAGGGAATTCAGCCTGAAAGTAAATCTAAGATCAAAAATGAAGCTCTTTTTGAGAGTTTTAGAGTGACGCTCAGCAATTCTTTGTAGGGAAAGAAGTCATTGGAAGAATAGTGTCACAAAAAAGATGATCTATTATTACTCATCAGGCTGTCGTCTCAAACAGACGATGCATTGATGGAATGAACAGTATGCCGACGTTGTAGAGACTCATGTCCTCTCGTTATTCTTTGCAGTACGTTCCTGCAAAAAGACAATACATTACATTTTATGTACGAGTGTATTATCTATTTCTCTTACCCAAGTATGTAACTTTATTTTGTCATAGGCCGACTAACTGTATGTCCCATAAATATTCAGCTGGCAAATAATAGATTTGAAGTAACATTTTAATTTTGCCAACATCACTGGAAGTAATATTGGAGTCTTGACTTCAGATGATCTGAAAGGGAATCTATGGAGGCTGCGAAAAGATTAAGGTTATGGCAAGGAGGCCTTCTGATGAAAATTTGGAGCTCCTTATTAAAGACAAACTTTTAGAACTCCCATAGAACCGTAATGCTCCTGCCTCTTAAATTGAGAGAGTGGTTTTCTCTGCAGCACTCCCGCCTCTTCAGGCTGTTCCTGCAAACTTCTGGTCAGCTGACTGAAAGAGGACTGCTAAACCTTTCCTTTGCTTACCAGAAAAGTATTTTTGTTTGAGTCTAGATCTCAAAATCTACATAAATGTTATAAATTGCATCGTCCGACTTTAATGTTTTATTTTAGAGGCTGTTGGAATAATTGTTGCCTTTGTTTGAAATAAGGTGAGTTGAAAAATCGGACATTTATTTTCTTATTGGGTAATCTATCTAAAGTGTGGTATTTTTACAAGAGTATATATAATGATGATCTCATTTTGACCTATGCCTAGCAGATGTTTTGAGCAAACACCCAAAAAATGTAGCGTTATTTATTTTATTTTATTTTTCAGATAGACATATTTTAACATGTATTGTTGTTGTTTTGTCCAGCTGACCAGCGGTTTGCAACAATAGTTGTTTGCTAAGGTTCCTAGAGAATTTCTTAAATGTTTTTCTCATTATTGGTTCGGACCAAACAACAAAGCCGTACAAAGTATCTGTTAATAGTAGTCAAAATGCCAGTTCCTTATGGGTTAAGTGATTAACCATATAAAGAAAAGTAGCATCATTAATAGCGATGATATTCCTAGCTGTTCCCTAACAAGCTGCTAACTTTTACCTGTCGGATACAAATGGGAAGTTTGGCGTCAAACAAGCTTAACATATCGCATCCACTCACCGTTGGAGGCCGTGGCTCCACTTTCAGCACAGTGTCCACTTCTATGGCTCACTACCAGCCTTTAAATAAAACTGAAGCCGGTAACCTGAGCCGTGTTGACACAGTGTTTAAATGTCAGGATTCCATAAACACAGAGAAGGTGGGCCTCCTCCAGGGATTTGTGTGAGCCCTTTCGCTCCTGCGTGTTTTAAAAAGCTCGTGGATGGTTAGGTGGATCAGATGGCCGGGGGATAAAACCACAAAGGGCTGCTCTGGTCCGTGTGAAAACATTAAGGTGCTCATTATGATTACTTACAACCTGTTGACATCCTGAAATTGCTGTGAAATTGGCCATACTGTCGAGGAACGCCGGATCCAGACAGACAGTAATTGCATTTCCTGTGAGTCTCTTGCTCTTTATCTGTCTCTTGTTCTCTCTCTCAAACTTTCACTGAAGGTTTTTTTTTTAAAATCTTTATCAGGGATCTTTCATTATTATTGAAGTGACTTGACTCGGACTGAAGAGCTGACCACAGGTTTATCTCAGCTTTAATGGATTTTCTTATGTCTAAGGAGGGGAGCCTCAAAAGCCTGCTTTCAGTCTGTTAGCATGTGTGCCTCTTATAAAAGCCTCCCGCTTGAAGGATAAGGGAACTCTAGAAAGCGTTTTGACTGCATGCAGGCCTCCTGATGGATCTCAGCTCAGAGAACAATCTCTCCCCGCCACGTCCTGTCAGATAAAAACCGAGGTTTTGGACGAGCGCCATCGTGGGACGGGGGTGAGGCAAGGGGATGGGGGTCGGCAGGATGTAATGACTCGCTGAGGTTTGAAACCCCATTAAAAATTGTCACTTTATTTTAAGCAGCTGCCATGCTCATGAGTCCCACATCCTTCTGGAAAATGTATCAGAGCTCCAGAGTTGGCTGGAGAACGGCGCTCCGATGTTCATGCCGAGATTGGCTATGCTGTTAAAGCGCATTAAACCTGGATGACTTTGGAGCAACAGAAGCTTTTTGGCCGCAGAATATCGAGTCTAAACGTACTGAGTAAATTGTTTTTGAAACTGTAACTAGGTACGGGCAGTCAATTTTTTTTCTTTAGATTTTTAGTACTCTAAATGCATTTTTCTATTAAGTGTATTACCAGACTGCGACAGACTGGCGACCTGTCCAGGGTGACCCTGCCTCTCACCCGGAATGTTAGCTGGAGATAAACACCAGCACCTCCTGACCCCACTGGGACAAGGGTGTAAGAAAATGGATGGATGGATGGATGGATGGATGGATGGATGGATGGATGGATGGATGGATGGATGGATGGATGGATGGATGGATTACCATAAAAGACCAGAAAATATTTCAGCCCATTATGTCTGATGGTTTTTGAGATTTTGGGGGGTAGGTGTACCTTGTCACAAACACTGAACAGATGAAGAATATGGCACATCTAATAACCTGGCTGTCTAATGATAAGAAGTCAGTGAGTCAATAACGTGATGCAATCCTCTGTGTTACCTTATAGAAAACTTTTTAAACTGAAGTTAATGCATTAAGTCGAATTAATTGAAGTGTGTGTGATTGGTGAGATAATCTGATGGCAGGACAATTTCTTGTACTCTTCTCAAATCTTGTATTTGGAAAAGAGAAACAATACAAAAAACAAGGCATTGAAAGAAAACCTGCTACTGTTTGCCATAAGTCAAGAAAACACATGGAAGCAAAATCTTTCTATTTGTGAGATGGCATTTTTGGTGGAAAATGACCATTGTCCATCTTGTGAACACACTATCCTCACCATTAAAGATGGTGGTGGCAGTATAATCCTGTGGGCATGCTTCTCTTTCTGTAGTAGGGACAAGGAAGAAGACCAGATCTGATTGGAAGATGGGTAAAACTAATGTACCATGTTAGAAGCTACAAAAATCTTCACCTTCATGACGATCTGAGCCCAATAAAATGGTTTAGATCAAAGCTTATTTATGTGATATAATGGCCTAGTCAATGTCCCAACCTGAACCCAATTGAGATGTTCATCTTATTTGGATGGATGCTCTCTATCCTATCTGCCTGAGGTCTTTTGTGAAATGGAATGGGTAAAATGTTTTCCTCTACATGTGAAACAACGGAAGATTTAGATCACCACACCTAATGGCGTATTTGAAGCTATAAGTGATTCGTAATGACTCGCATATTTTCAATTTTTAGCATTTTTATCAGCAAAAAGTTTCATTTTTACTTTCATTCTAAAATTACAAGCAATTTGACACATTTAGGTTTGCATTATTACAAAAATTCCAGATTTTAAATAGTCAGACTCTCGGACGCACAATCACACAGCAACACAACACAAGCTGTTTCCGTACAAGTAAAACTGTTTTATTTTGTTTCTTCGACGCTCCGCTGGCGATTGAACCCTTTTAACACTCAGATGGTTGGTGTCCCTCCTAAGAAAACCTGGCCTCTGCCAGGCGTGACGCATGCGAAGCTGACAGCAGTCTCCGCTCCACCATGGTCCAGTAGTCTCCACCAACCCCCGGCTTCCTCGTGAGAGTCTGCCGAGCAAATCCATATACACAATCTGGTTCCTGTTGTGCTTCTGTCCTCGAGTGAGAGCGGAAGGGATGAGTAAAAGAGATGAGTATAAACAAGAGCAGAACCCCCCCCCCGCTGTTTATTGTTACAGGTACGGGCTGCCGAGGCCCGAGTGATGGGGCAAAAGCATGGCTGTTTATTTTCTATCCTTTTCCTGAAGTGTGCCTGGAGACACTGGGAACAGGATGAATAACACGTTTGGGAGGAAAGAAAAAAGACAAGAAGCAAAATAAGCAACAGTGGAGCAGAAAGACTGAAAGGGAATTTTTTGGGGGAATTTCACTCGTCCGTTTTTTTTTGCAGGAGCAGAAAAAGTAATCGGAAACATGTCATCTTGATGCTTGATTGCGTTATTTTTATTTTTTTTCCTTTCTTTTATATATGGAGGTAACTGAGAAGAGGGGAAAGAAAGGCGAAACTGCTTTGTTTTCTGTCTGTAAGAGGTAAAGTGTTTGGTTAGGCAGAGAGCCAGCACGGAGGACGGCCCGCCGACTGCAGCTCCGCACGGCTCGGCCGGGTTCTGCTGCAGAGGTCGGCTAAGTCTGCTGAAATTGAATCCCGCGTCTGCCGCCCGCAATAACAACGTGGCAGACTGGCCCAAGGGTAATGGCGAGGATGTGTTGTTGTGTTTTGGGGCGAAATCTAATGAGGAGTTAGAGTTCTGCTAGTGCTGTCGTTTTAGATTATGCATAAACGCGAGGCACTTCTAAGCAGAGGCCAGGTGCTTTTTTTTTTGTCTTTTTCCAAGAACTTTGCGTGGCGCCAACATGTCAGAATTAGCAGAACCCTAGCTCACATGACTCTATTGCGACGGATCAGGTCTCTTATCAGCTTTCATGCTTGAAACCTGTTTGGCATCTCTGTCAAAGAGTGCTACAGCATCCAGCACTGATGAGAAAAACAGATGCCTTCTAAAATAATAATCCACTTCCTTTATCAGGCCTCTCCTGTCATTTAAGATCGCTTTGTTGCATCCTACAGGCACCTAGCGACGGGGCTTAAAGTGCATGTAAGGGTATTCATACTCGCTTATTTTATAGTGTACACTTGTTATGGGGAGCAGAGGGATGCATGATTTCCAGTTTGATAAGACAGATGAGCATGTTCAGCCTCTTTTACTCTGAGACCCCTAAGCAAACTCCAGTGCAACCAGTCGCACCCACATGTTACGAGACTGGTGACGTGGAACGTGACCTCAGAATAAGTCCAGCTGTTCTTTGAAGGCCTCACAGTTCAATCCGTCATCTAAAATGTTGGCATACAGCTAAGCTGCAGACCACCAAACCCAGCAGCCTGTGACCTTAACAATCCAAAAAGACTTTTTTTTTTTTTTGCCCTCAGTCCAGCTACATAAAACTCATTCAGAGCCGATAATGTTAAATTGAGTTTTCAACCCCCCCCCCAAAAATGTCGCTTTTTTTTTTTTTGATAAACATTCACTTTAGGAAATATGCAAGCTTTGAAGAACCAGAATTTTTTTATTATTATATATCGATTTCAAAACAAATTAAAACTTGAATATTTATTTTTTTTAAAAAGAAGTGAATATATTTTCTGCTATGGGATGTTGAATAACTATGTAAAAAAAGGGAAAAAAACATTTAACTTTCAACCTTAAAACAAGAATAATACATCTAAAGAATTTAACTGCTTTTGGTGTCATTCTGTTGTAGAAGTTCAAAGCAATTATTCAGTGAGGAAGGAAAACTACTAAACATGCATAATTAGCCATTTATAAATGTTTTGCTAAGATTTTAAAGAGAAATTGTGAAATGTCCAAAGAGCCACTTGTGGCTCCGGAGATGCAGGTTAAAATTGCGTGGCTGATTTTTTTTGTTTAGTTATTTGTTGGCATGTACAGCAAAGCTGGTTAGAGGAGACTACAAAAGACTTCAAATTGTACCAGAGGGTCACTTTTCAGCAGGATAATAACCCTAAGCATATCACCCAAAGCTACAATAAAATATTTCGGATCAAAGCCTTCACGTGTTAAAAAGGCCCAGTCAAAGTCCAGGTTTAAACCCATTTGAGAAAGTGTGGAAAGACTTTAAAACGGCTGAGCTTTTTGCGAAGAACTTATTTTTTGAGATCTTAGTCTTTGTATTTTCATGCGACTGTAATACAGTTGTAACATGACAAAGAATATAAAGGATATTAATATTTTTGCAAAGCATAAAAGACATTAAAGCTATGTTGCCACTGCTACAGATCCTGCACGATCAGAATGAGCCGTGGTTTTCAGATGGTACTTAGATATCTAACGCTAATAAATGCGGCTCAGCTGTTATACAAACAGGCTTCTATTATTTCAGCAGCCAAGTCTGTCTCTGCCTCGGAGTTCGAGAAGCTTAAACCGTTTCCTGAGGCGTGGAATAAGCATGTTTGGGCAGGCACATTCTTTTCTTAGCGTGAAATTGTGCTATAATTGCCATGAAATTTCACTATTCAAAGTTCCCAAAAGTGAAGATGTGACATGGCAGCAGTCAGCATCTTTAATACGTCGTCGGACTTGTAATGCATTTGAATTTGCGGAGCTCAGCGTTGGAAGAATTGATTGGATGTCGTGTATCTGAAACCGCCTGTGATGAAGCGGGAGGAAAAGAACGGCTCCTGAAACACTTGAGATGATCGAATCTACACGCAGTCCTTCCACCTCCCAGCTTCTCCGCTCTGCACCAAGGAACGGATTGTTTTTTTAATCAGGCTTCTGTGCTCCCGGCAGCTTGCGACTGCATGAGGGGGGCAGTTTGTCCCGCGGAGCTGCGCAGTCTGTAGGGGCCCCCGTGTTTGGCTTGGAGGCCAATGAATGACATTGTATGGTGAAAGGAAATGAAAAATGCAAGATTGTAATTTATGGGATAGTGGAACTGATTTTTAAGGATTTCTTTCTTCTTTTTTTTTTCACTTTCCTCGTGTTGCTTTGCTTGAAGTTTTCCAAACATGCCACACAGCTGAGTGTGAACTGTGCTTCGTTGTGCTGGTAACGACAAGGCAGGCGGTGATGGTGTCTCCCCGCTCCTCACACCCCCCGCGTTTCCCTGACCGACCGTACCGAGGCAGGCCGTCGTGAAATCCAAATGCTGAACATGCCAAACTGATTTCACATCTGAAGAAAGAGACATTTCCTCAAACACACAAGCTTTTTTTTAATTGAAGGCTGACTTGGGATTTTTTTTAAATCGAGGTTCTGGTAAAAAGTTGCAAGGAGGTAGAAGTAGAAAAGAAATGTGCTTTACTGTCCCACAATGGGAAAATGTCTGTGAGCAAAATGGCAGGTAATCAAAATAAAAAAAATTAATATTTTTAAATGCTTATGAATTTCATGTCTAATATTCAGGAGGGTCCATTGACTTTCTCAATGATTTTAGTTAGTTGAAGGTTTGTTACACAAGGTTTAAAATTCTTGCTAACTCCTAGTTAACCTTGGATATGGCAAGAAGTTCCTTAAAGTCAAGGGGACTTTAAGAGCCGGACACGTCAATGATGCATAATAAGTAACAGAGGAGGAAAATAAGTCCTTGACAACCAAAGACCTGGAAGTTTCATCATCTGACAGATGAGCCACCAAGTCTCATCAACTGCTTCAATCCTCTTATGCTATTTCGATTTACATCACTGGTTTGCCCATCTTCTGCACTTCTGACACTTGTCTCTGTTGGACTCCTGAATGTGGAGACAACAGACTTGGACTCTGTTGAGCAGACAGTGAGGTAAGGAGCTGGACTGCTATCCTTTTCTGGCTGAGAGTTTAAGATCCAAGAAGCCAGAGCTGACATTCCCATCGACGAGAAGTGGGAAAACTGTGACTTTCCTTCTTTGGAACGGAATAAGAATGGACAAAGAGAACTTCACAGCTTTATTTCCGCCTTTACTCTTAAATTCCAATTTTATTTTATTTTATAGTGATATAATTTAACATAGAATTGATGGGATGGCGTGTATCGTGGTAGACGAGGTGCAAATGAATCTTGAGTTAAAATCCCGATTTCTCCCTTTATTCTCACAATAAGCTTGTGCTATCTGCTTCCTGTCATTTTGAGAGACTTCCTGGTGTGAAACAGGCATTTAATCAAGCTTCAACAACAATCAAAACACCTGCGCTGCGAATAACAAGAACCTGAAAGCGACTTGCGACGGTCGCTAATTTATTCATTCTAGTTACTAAGTAAAAGGAAACACCGGGCCAGGTCTTTCTTCACAAGTTTCTGCTTTAGAAAAAAACAACAACTCAAATTTATAAACCATTTCCTCCCTTCCTGTGAGATCAGGCAGCTCAGCAGGCCGGAGCCAAGCAGGGCTTGCAAACAGCTGGCAGAGGTTTCAGTGTACCTTTGCCACCTGCGGGCGGGCGTCAACACAACTGGTTAAATAAATGGCACCACCGTCGGGATCTTGTCAGGGTGACACCCGTAGCGAAAACCGACTTCAGAGGCAGTTGTGCTGCAAGTATTTACGGTTTCTACCTTTCTCAAATTTTAGTCTCAACTCTTTTTTGTGTTTTTTTTTTTTTACAGTTCAATGTGACTTTTGTTGGTTTGACTCGCTGCTCTCCTGCAGATGGCAATGTTGTCCTGATTTGAGATCGCAGTGCTACCCTGGCGAACTCCGTGCCACTATGTGTGAGGCCTTTTTCCTAACTGGTGACATTTAACAAGCATAAGTAAACGTCTTCCCCCTGTCTCCTTTTCCTGTTCTCTGTTGGCTTTGTTCCGGATATCAAAGCAAAGTAACTCACAGCGCAAAGGGAGGAGGAGGAGGAGGAGGTGGAGATTCGGATCGCTTGAGTTTGCCATGCTCCGGTCCAAGCTCTTGGTAGAACACCAACTTCCAGGACAGAGGGGGTCAGCTAAGCAGATGAATGAGGTGGAAGCCGGTCTGTTTGCCTAAAACCAACACAAACTTGGAAATTCGTCTCGGTGCCGGTCGCATGGAAGGCTTCAGGGCTGCAGGGGCACACGCCATTACCACCAGCGGAATTTTCCTAAAACAAGGCAAGAAAAGTCGAGGGCAAGAAATATAATGAGTGAGGAGAGACGGGGGGACCCTCCAGAGAGAAGTGAAACTTTCCACAGGTTCTATTTATGTGGGCCTGGAAGGTCTTTCTAACGAGGAAACGATGATGAGGAGGGTTGATATTATTAAGGTTGTCACTCTATGATCTTCCCACTGGCTGTGCTTTTATTGCTGACTTCCTCTGTCTTAATGTCTCCACTTTTTTGGGGTTATGACCGTCCAGGAAAAGAAGCTATTAACAGGCCATGAGGGCAACCCTGACAATCAGCCAGGGTTCCCACTATACCAGCCAACCCTGCCCTTCCCTCCCAAGATGGCGCAATGTTTTCTTTCTCTTGACGGCGGGCCCAGAGCAATGCCAGACTAATAGACAAAGCTGAATCTTTTGGATCTTGTGGAGTTATAGTTTTGAGAGCGAGCATATTTCACAGTTGTTGAGCTAGATCAAAAAGCATAAATAAACATGTCAACCTGGATTATTTTCTTTTGCTTTGCTTGCTTTTTTTTTTTCCTTCCTCTCTCTCTTTCTCTTTCCTCCGTGGCCATGAAATCATGTCGGCATCGCAAATCTAATAACAGTCCGTGGAATATATTCAATTTACACTGAAAGGTCACGCCGAAGCCCATCGAACGCCTCTGAGGCTTTCGCACAAAGGCCGCAGTGTGTGTCACCATCGCTTCGTCTCCATCAGTGCACAGACGTTTACTTTTCAGTCTCCAGGATGACGGCCTCGCTTGGAAATTTTGTATATGATAAACTATGTGATAGGTAACCCCTGCTGACCGAACCTCCATCCTTTTCCTTTCTCCCACTTCTTTTCCTTTCTTTCCTCCTTAATAGATCCTCTTCTCAGATTTCTCCCCCCCCAGCTCGAGCCCCAGCTGCTGGCTCCCTGCCCACAGCTGAAGACGTGTGTGCCCAACAACTCTGCGCGATCCCCACCCCCCAACCCCCCAGGGATAGCTGGGAACGTTGGGGTAGTGGGGACCGAGGTGGTCAGAGTCTGGATGAGCCGAGTTGCCGCAGAGGAAACCACATAACCACAGCATGTGTTTGTGTGTGGTGCCGTGTGCGTTGGTGTGAAGCCGAATCCCAGGAGTCCACGCGCTGTGTCCTGCACATCCAATATGAATGTGTGTGTGTGTACACGCACATACATGGTATGTATGGGTCTGTTGAGAAGCTCAGCAGCACAAAACTGGGTGGTGCTGGCTCAGTCCTGGTAAAAGTATCAGGGTTCTAGCTGGTTTAGAAAGCGTGATTACCTGTTCTACCCCAGGGCTTTATTATAAAGCTGAGAAGTCATAATATTAAAGTCTTTTTCAGGCTCATGTCATGCCCAAAGCTGACTGGAACGACGCTTTCTCTTAAGTTATACCTTCTGGCTAACCTTGCCATTACCTTCCTACGCTATTCTGCTTGATTCAAATCTCACATCACGCCACAGGTCGGTCTTTCTCCAATTGACTTGAATTCCTCCGGGCCAATCGGCAAACAGAAGAAGTTGTCGATCTTTAGCCTGCCTGTACTTTCAGCAATGGCAGCGGAGGAAGTGAACGAAGCCGTTCAGTCAGTATTGGCCAGACTTCTCAATCTTGAATTGACATCAACACTCGCCTAATTCGGCTACTGACTTCTCTCTTCGCAGTGGTGTATGGTTGTTTGAAATGCACGCAACTCCCAGTGAGCTTTATAGCTTCAACCTGCCGCATTACATACGTTGCAGGCAAACATTGTCGATCGCGTAAAATGTAAAACTTCGACAGAGTTCACGCCTCCAGAAAGCAATCGTTTGTCAATAGCCGAGCGTCGAGACCTTCTGTACGAAACAAAGCGTAGGACACTGCGTTGGTTTTTAGTGGGCTACCTTCTGGCGACACAGTCTGAAAAAAATTACTTTTGTTTTTAAACATGGTTTAAATTTTAAGTTTTTCCAGTAGATTGAGGGTTTTGCACAGACTTCATAACAATTGATCCATGTTAACAGTGTAAGTGTCCCAGTCATATATGATGCTTTGACGTGTGTTTTGAAGCAAAAAAGGAAAACTGTGATACAGCTGTATTCCTAACCGATTAAAAAATGTATGGTCTTGACAGAATATACAGTTTTTGTCAGTAATAAGAAGCAAATAATCACATCACTTATTGTTTAAGGAAACCAATTTTTGCTTATTCTTATTTTCAAAATAGCTCATATTCATTTCAATTTGGTGGAGAGCAACTCTTATCTGTCCATTTTCAAATCTTTTCACAGATCGCCCAATTTCAATTAGGCCTGGACTTTAAATAGGACATTCTACCACCTAAGTATGCTTTGATCCAAACAATTCCATGACAAGCTCTGGCTGTATGTTTAAGATCTCTGTTCGGGATTGCCCTTTATTTATTGTATAATTTATTTTTTTTTCTTCATCAGCACAAAACTGCCACCACCAAGGGGATGAAGACATTTGTTGAAAGTAACATGTAGTTCTAGTTTGAACTTTTACGACCCCCTAAAGTGTGTGATCACAAAATGCAAAAAGGTTAAAGGGCGGCTGTAAGGCGGTAATACACAGGCAGCATCAGAGGTTACCCCTACAGGCGGAAAAGAAGACTGCAACTATAAAATACAATAGAAGTTCAAATTTGAGCAATTTGAATAATCTTAGTTTCAGGTTCAATGATGGCTCAATTTCATAGTGGTTTGGTAAAACAACTCAATTTTAAAAATATAATTTGCACTGCTCCTTTTTTGTAACACTGTATCACTTTTGTATATAGTTGCTCTGATGGGAACTAATAACACATTCAGTTTTGTACTTTGGTTTTAAAGAGACACTTCCTTTGTCACCAACAGTGGAAAACGTCGGCTATAAACACAGAACTCGCCGTGGTTTCCACTACCGGGCCTGACACAGAACGAACGGCCATCTCCACGGCTTCCTCACGTACCGAACGGTCAGGAGTGATTCTCCACGGTTTGAAAGTAACTACCTCAGAAGCAACGCGGCCGCTCTCCTCTCCCGTGTCAACACCCCTGATCTTGAGGTGATGGTGGAGCGTTAGTGACGGTGGCTTGACCTGTCATTGTATTAGCCCTGGCAGGTCTTAACAGGATTAGAACCCCCTGACTTGCACCAGAAAAAAAACAACAACCGAGGCAAAGGCAAAAGAAATCAAGACACATATGTAGGTTGTGGTTGTCATAACACACATGTGGGTGTGAAGTGGACAGGATTAATGTCTGGCACATGCGAGGCCTGTAGAATGGTGTGCGTGTGTACATGCAGGCGTTTTCTGGAGGGGTGAAGATCACCCCCCTCGCCCTCCCACTCTATGCGCAGCTACACGCTGTTTGTTTTTACAGTTGCATTGTGGGACACCATAGCCATGCGCCCCCTGCTCCCAACTGTCAAACAAGATTATTGGACTTGCCCCCTTCTCCTCGCCGCCAGAGTGGAAGACTACTGAACATACACGAACCAAAACCATCCGAAGAAACACAAACTTGTGCTCGGAGTCAAGAAAATGTTCTCCCAACTTCATTTACTCCGAACTGCAGCGAAAACAGAGGCTTGCAGCCATAACAAATGAAAGCCTTTTGAAACAAAGGGTCAATTATTTTCAGTACAAACATCCCCCTGCCCCCCAAAAAAAGACTGTTTCCTTTCCTCAATGACCGAAACAAAGACTCTTTAAAAGTGTCTCTTTGTGGTTTTAAGTTGCACCAAGAAATTGGATTGGGGTTCAAAGTCACCTCACTGAAGGTCTTCCCAGTATAACAAGAACCATGAAGCCTGAGAAACGGCACAGGGCCCTAGGTGAGAAAACAGATGAAGTGCTGGACTCCGGAGCGAGACTCAAACATGTGAAAGACACACGAACACGATCCTGAATTAGAGCGATACGATCTCAGCTGGAATCTTCCGTTTCCAGGCTAAACTCGCTCGAAGATCATTTTTCGGCACTTGGGTTTGGATTTTTGCTTTCGCTCTATCTGGAAAGAACATCATGTCGAGCGGCTTTTGTGTCCGTCCAAGGCCGGGAATCGGAGGGATCGTTACCAAATTCAGTTACCCGTATCCCCAGCTCATGGCACGGTCAAACTAATCAAGATGCATGATTTGTTACAGACAGGGATTCTGTCCACTCCAAGGTAGATAAGCTTCTTCCATGTAGGCGGCTTTAAACTACTCCAAGATTGCTGGAGGACTCAGAGAGGGAAGAAAAAAAAAAGTCCAACAGGTTTGACATGTCGCAATACGTCAAGTTGGTCGTAAATTATGTCAGATACTATTAGCCGTTCTTGAAAGCAGATCTTTTTTCTCCTTGTGTGCTTTGGCTAGCCGCGGAGCTAAGTCAGAGTGCAGACACCTGGAAAGGAAAGAGAGAGAAAAGAGCATTAACAGGATAGCAGAAACGGGGGGTATTACAGGAGGATAAGGGATGAGAGGTCTGCTCGGAGGTGTAGTCGTAAATCGGGCCGCGTCTAGTCGGAGAATCACGGCGGATTGGAGCGTGTGATTTACGAGGCCTTTACAGCCAAGGGAGGTGGCATTACACACTGCAAAGAGTTACAAATGGAGAGGCATTAACCTCTACCTGCTGCTGTCAGGCTGATACAGTCGCTCCCGAGCTCGGAGGAAGACTGCCATCAATGAGCTTCGGGAGTTACGAAACCCTCCATAATAGATAATCTGTGTGTTCAGTGGTTGGAAAAAAGACCCACATCAACCTTTCTGTCATCACTCGGCTGGTGAAAGTGAACCATTTATTTCTGCGCTTCGAAAAGGGCAGGTTACTCACATCTTTCAAGCTGGCCTCCTCTCGAGTGGTTTTTCCTTTTCTTTTTCTTTTTTTTTTATTTAAATACCACGTAGAAATCCTCGTGAAAATGAAAAATGTTCGGGGCTCAAGCGGCCTGTGTGTTCCGCGTGATGAAATGAGCCGGCGGACTAACACCAACAGAGGTGAACGTGATAAATTCGACAGGCGCGCTGTGAAAACACATCAAACCGAGGGACCTCTCCCGTACCCCTCCTCACACACACACACACACACACACACACACGCACACACACACACGCACACACACACGCCCTTCTCCAAACATGTCGGGCTCGTCGGGGGCACCTTCGCATTTATTTGTTTTTTAATTCGCTCTCATGCATTTTAATAGATCCATTACCTATAAATATCCGAGCGTACACAGGGACACATCCTTTAGCGCCGACCAAGAATAACAAGCCCAGGAAGGCTCGGATAGAGGGGGCAGTGTGTTCATTATGATATGCGGCGTTCAATTGCCACATTAATTAAGCAGCTCCAGTCAGCGGGGGCAGAGTGAGCGACGGGACCGGTCACTGGAGGCACGGCTGACGCTCTGCCAAATCTAAGTCTCTGTGTCCGGCGCCTGATTTATGGACGCAGGCAAGATTTGGGGTCGCGGGGGGGGGGGGGAGTATCCAGGAGTCATATTTTTAGTGGGCGGTAGCCGCGCGCACATGTGCAGGGACTTAGGGGCCTCCCCTGTGGGACGCCATTCATCTCTCATCACTGCCATGTTGATAACATCCCCCTCTATAAGATACACACATCCTCATTCAGCAAACACACTCTTACTCTTGGAGGGACCAGGTGGCGGTCAGCTTCCTACAAGCGGGGGTTACACAAATACACAGCCAGCGTTGAGATGACACTTGGTCTCTGGTATACTTTTTTTTTTTTTCTTTTTGTAATCCTTTTGTAAGTTTGTGATTTGCGGATGTTTAACAGGAAGTCATTGAGGAGTGTGTACAGCCCCGTTTCCTTCCTGCTCAGACGGAGGGGTAATTGGGCCTTGTTTTAACAGCTCCCCTGCTCCCGCTGCACCAACCCTTCCCTCTTTCTAAATACCTTTGTATCAATTTCCCTATCGATTTTTGAATGTGTAATTAAACAAAGGAAAACTGCTCTGCACATGTGCCGATAATGACGTTCTCAACTCGTTTTGCATATCAGAACGGTTGATTATGAGCGTGGCAATGCGTGAGCACAAACGTGCCGGGTCAGTGGGCAAAAAGGGAAGGGCGTGGAGATGAAAGGCCCATCGCACATCGGCTGAACACACACACATCTGAAAAAGCTTTGCATCAGTAAACATGGTTTAAAAGTGGTATAGCGCGCATGTTTATGGTGGTAAAAACATGCATACCCATGCCTAATGGGTCAAAAAGTGTTTACGCTACTGTTTTAGACTTATAAACACCTTTGTGATTAACAACAAAAAAAAAATTGGGAAAGACTCCAACTTTAATCCTAGCTATAATTAAATTTTGTATCTCTCAATTAATGAAGTTTATTTGTATAGAATATTTCAGCAAAGTGTTTTCCCTCATAAAAATACAAAAACCAAAAAATTCACAAAAACATCAGTCAACACTCTGAGAACAAATATTACATTTTATCAAGTGCCATCGTCAAAAGCATCAATACACATAATACATGTTGGTCATATTATAGTTCAAAGGTAACTAAACAGGTGGGTTTTTAGTCTTGATTTAAAGGAACTCTGTGTTTCGACTGTTTTGCAGTTTTCTGGAAGTTTGTTTCAGATTTGTGGTGCAATAAAAGCTTCTATGCAGAGGGTAATAATTTCCATCTGATCTTTTTAAATCCTTTAACGACAGTTATTTCTGCACTGTTTATTTGATTCTAATTTATTTCTGTTTATCTTATTTTTTAAAAAGATAACAAATTTCTGCCTTAGTCAGCTTCTGGTTAAACCAAACTGGAAAAGGGGAGCGGAAGGGACCTGCAGCTTGTGCCCTTTATTAGTGAAAGTTACAAAATAGTTTGAGTCGCAGTGTTGGATGCTAGAGGACCATGTAACTCTGGAGGAGCTGCAGAGATCCAAAACTCAGAAGGAAGAATGTCTATACAGGAGAAGGCTATGAGGAAATGTGGCGAGATCAGATCAAAACTAGATTTTTTTTAGCCATATGCAAAACTATATTTGTGAAGGAAATCTAACACTGCACACAAACATTAGCAGGGACTTAGCAGGGATAAGAATACTAGTGGGAGAATAAGGAGAAATGCATGGACTTAAACACAGGGCAATCCTACAAAATAAAAAATGGAAACTAGTGAGAATGCAGAAGAGTTGAGCCAAGGGGTACAGCTCACTTCCAGCAAGACGATGACCCTAAACATTTAGGAAAAGCAAAGAAAATAAAAATCTTTGTCCTGACACACCAGTGTTTGTTTTTTGGTTTACTTTTGTGTTTCTCTGGAGTCACTTCTGCATTCTTTGTTGCTTAAAATGCCTCACCATATTCAGTCCATTTCTCTATTATTACTAAAAAGTTGTTGCCATATTTGTTTCTTTTTTGTGTTCAGTTTTAGTTTATTCTTATGTTCTGCTGTTTGTGCATTTAGATTTACCTTTCTTATGTCAGCGTACCTGTTTGCTCTCTTCCACAGCTGTTCCTAATTCCCCGATTAACACAGCTGCATTCAGCAGCTTTTTCCACTTTTCCCTCAGCATTGTTCTTTGTCGGTCCATCTGCTCATTTTGCACTACAATGATGAATACTGCTTCTGGTTTGTTTTTGAACATATTTAGTTTTATTATCTTCAGTTCATGTTTCTGGATTTTGGACCTTTGAGTTTGTTTTCGTAAGTTCCCTTTTGTTTTTCTTAAGCTTCTTATATTTTTGCTCCACTTCTGCCTCCTCCCTTTGCCTTCATGTTGGAACGGTCCAGTCAAAGTCCAAACTCAAACTACTGACATTTTGGCAAGACCTGAGAAGTAATAATCAGAGCTGCTCCAGCAAATTTAGCTAAACCTGATCTAGCGACATACCCAAAGACACTTCCTGTCATGAACAAAACCTCATCCCACTTTTCAGAACTTTATTTATAAAAATGACCTTCCTGCGAGTTCACAATCACGCTCTTCTTACTATTTTTCTATCATATAAAATTCCTGTAAAATACTTTCAAGCTTGCAGTTGTAATGTGACAAAATGTAAATAGGTCAAATACTATAGCAGAGGCCTGTAGGTAGGAAAGGACTAACTATAAAGTTAGGTTGTCACTGTATACATCATAAAATATTATCAAACCTTAAATTCCCAAATCTCATCCCTAAATTCCTGTTTCAGTCGGGAACAGACTTCAAAATCTTTAAAAACTATTATGTCAACTACTGCATTAAATAAATCCCGATTAAAAAACCTCTACAGTCCTGTTTATGTCCTTAGGTACAGTCTCTTCTTGGCTGAATATTAGTGCTTGATCTCCTAATTGAATGTAAAGACTAGAGCGGTTGACACAACCGATCTAGCACAAATCGTATTACGCAGCACTACATTTATCTTACTAGCTCAACACTTGAGAGTCATCCGATCTGAAAATAAAGAGAAGGGAGAATGGTAATGCTGCGGTGATCGAAACACGCTGCATTTTTCATTAGTGTCAGAGACCAGTAAGTGACAGGAGACTGGAAACTGGCAGGAGCTCCTGGCTCCACAACTGCACACTAAAGACCAGCTGAAATGTATTCATGTATGCTGATCTGTTGCTGGTTCCGCTCACAATGTGTCGCTGAGCCAGATGGTTTTTTTTTTTTGCTTGCGTTCCACTTTCCTTTCCTTTTTTTTTTTTGTTCGACTTCTGGTGTTCCAGAAGTTCCACACGTTTCTAAAAGAGATTGTTATTTATGATGAACTGATTCGATTAAAGTCAATAAAGTTGAGACAAAAAGATTACAAATTCTGCAGACATGGTGCTTGCTCCTGAAGATATACAGTTATTATTTTCATATGAGAGCCCCAGAAGCAGCCCGCTGTACAAGTCAGGCACGATGTCACTCTTATTTTCTGGAGATTGATAAATGTTTTAATTCCTGTGGCGCACAAACACAGAGCAGTAAAAAAAAAAAAAAAGAATAATAATTGTTGCCCAGCACAATATGAATAAATCATTTTGAGCCGATATCAGAATATAGCCAAACGTATAATTGAACACAGATTTCGTCCTGACAAAACAGGGGAGGGGGTGAAAAAAAAGGAAACAAACTTTATTTCATTTGCCACTGGGATGCTGCCTCTGTACAGTAAGAATGAAAACCACAAATTGGTCTCAACAATCCCTATACCTCTGGAGTTGGCCACTTTAAAATTGGCCCGTTCGTAGATTATAAATACGGCTATTTGATGGCTCTGTTATTATGGTGGATGGGGGAGGGAAGAGGGTAAAAAGGGGGGTTGTGGCAATAGGGCTTGATGGTTTCTCTTGATGTGGCCAAAAGCTTTGAGCTTCCACACCACACGCCTCTGCGCTCCGCGACAGGAAAACACAGGAGATCACTTCCAAATGCACACGCACATGTACGTACAGGCCCTACATTCGCTCAATAGAAGGAAGCTGCAAACTGTACGAACATCTCGTCCATTAACCGCACAGTGCCCTGAAGTGTTGGGCCGCTGAAAGCCTTCCATCCTTCATCTCCAAACAGAAGCGTGTTTAAGTGTTTTTATGGGAACGACTCTTTCCCCGTTCACACGCGTCATCCCATTCATCTGAAACTCAAATGTGGGTTTTTACAGTCCTTTTAAGTGGATGAATTTTCATTCCTTTCTGCGTTCAACAGCAGTGAAGGTTATTCATCTTTTATCTTACGCTGCTTTTTTTGTGTCACAAGCAGCAGGCGCATTGACTGCCTGGTGGACCTCTCACGAATGCCGAGATCCCCGTCCCTGTTCGTGTGGTGCAAGGTCAAGCTAGCGATCAGGGACTGAAACGGTGAAAAAAAAAAAAAAAGAAAAAGTCCCACATCTTGTTTTTAACAAGAACCTCGGGTTGTTTTCTCTCTCCACTTTTTTCTTCTGTATGTGGTCTTTTCCAAAGTGCGCACACACACAGTCGTGTTTTTGTGTCTTCTGGGGACTTTACCTTAATTTCCATTCATTTTCTACAGCCTAACCCTCACCCTAACCATCGCATACCTGACCCCAAAACAGTATTTCCCTCATGGGGACCAGGATTTGTCCCTACAAGAAGCAGCAATCCCCACAACCCTGCATAGACTGAAATGGGTTCTTCCAAGGATAAAAAAAACAAAAAAACAGGTTCTCTCTCTCTCTCATACACACACACTTCTTCCCCTTGCTGTGGGTAGTCGCTGCTAGGCTGACTCAGCCCTCAGCACTATTCTTGGGCTCTGACGAACAGTGTTGATGTAGCCTGTCTGATGGGTTACACACGGCATGAACCGGCCTTTGTTCCCCCGGTCACTTCTGCCGCTCCGCTCGCCCTCGTCTCTCCTCCCACAAGTGCTGCTTGACCAGTCAAGCAACTGATGAAGCGTAAGCAAACCGCTTTAGATCAACAAAAGGAGTTGATCTTTCAGTAAGTGAGTGGGCCACTCTAGTGAAATGCGATACCACAACTACTGCATAGGCATAACACAAAAATAAAAGCGACCGCAAATATGTCAGTGTTTTCGCTTGGCCCTGGGAGACGAGTCAACGTGTGAATAACATAGAAGTTATAAAAAAAGATGGATGCAGTAGCCCACACTGAAAAGCTGAAGGCCTTGGAGTTTGGTACTAGTGATTGAAGCCTAGTGCAGGGTCCAAAGTGCTAAAAATGTGCCTCATGAAATACTAATACCCCAAGTTTTCCACTGCATAGCTGCCATATGAATAATTAACTGTATTTGACCTTCATTTTAATCAGGGTACCAAACATATTGGACATGTCAGTAGTGTCAGGGGCACAAGTGATAAAACTATTCGAATCCACAAATATTTTTTATATTACTGTTACAAAATTGGCACAAAGGCGACTAAATTGTCGAAGCAATGACTGTTATAATGTTACTTAATCTTGTTATGGTGTCGGCACTGAAGAAGATGGACTCGCATCTGGATGATGAATGCTTGAAACTGCTCCTTCTGACACATTCCAACTTCTTTTGTATTAATTTGGCTAAACATTTGTTGACCAATGGGGGAATTCAAAGGACATTGAACATTCACTTTAGTTTATCATTGATGGCAAAGACAAAAAATATGACACTTGAAGTGCGTAACTTGATCTTCTGCAAAATGTATCTGCTCACAAGGGTAAACAAGGGTTATTCTTTCTCACTTTTGGTTAGTGGCTAAGAGAAATGGACATGTGAGCCACAACATGGATGAAGACATGGATTGCTAATTAAAAGTTCCTAATAACTTTAAGCATCTTAAATGAGTAGGAAATAATTTTAAACAGGCTTGGGTGACTTTCCTAATTTTCTTAATTTTCACAGACAGACTAAATTTTCTCAAATGAAAGATTAGATTTTGTTCGGGGTTTTTTTTACTAAAATTGATGCTGTAAGGTTACTGCAATAAAGGAATATTTTATTTCATTTCTTCTAATTGCAATTAAGTGTTTCTGAACCCTAAAACTAGAAAATATTTATGTTTACAATAAAAGCTTCCTAATAATGGAAATCCAAAAGTATCCCCGTCATAAACGTATGTAAATTCGCCTTAATACAAAACCTTTCAATCTTCATACTACAACGAATTAACTAAAATTACCAAATTGAACATATTACTACATCTGTATTAATGGGGCGGCACAGACATTAAGCATTGGAATTGTTTTGAATAAAAGTTTTAAAAAAAGAATATTTTAAGTATACAACTAGCTCAGTTTTAAGAAGAGTACAGATTTTGCTCAGCATGCATACTTCAGTATAAATAAGAGAGGGTTTCCAAATTGTCCAAGAAGAAACAAAAAAAAAAGAATGGCTCGTTGAGATTGCAAAGTAATGTAATAAAGTTTATTGTCAGACATAAAGGCCCCTGACAGTTTTCCTGACCGCAGACTCAACAAACGCGATCGTGACCATCTATTGTAGAATTCCTTACCACCTTTTTTTTCTTTCTTTCTTTTTTTTATCTGTTCAGGACCTGAAGGGGCCAACTGCTTCATAACTTGGATCCAGTCAAATAAATATGGCAATAAACAGAGAGCGAGAGGAACAGCTGCACTGCGTTCAAACTGCCTGTCGACACTGTCACCCATTAAGATGTGAGATAAATTAAAAGCATATCTAATATTAAGCGAGTGGCGGCAGGACTCAAACTCAAACCATCTGTCTGCATGTATTTGCAAAATGCATGAAAAGATGGGAGGCTGCTGAAGGCAAATGTTGCCTATTAGCGGGTGGCATGAGAGAGACATGAAAAGGCTGCAATGCCCCTGAAAAATATCGTAACCGTCATCAGATTATCACATGTGAGAGGAAAGTCAAATCGTTGCTGAACTCAGAAGGTAAAAGGGACCTTTAAAGATTGGTAGTTTGTGAAATGATTGATGGGAGGCCTGGGGACAGCGAGGAGAGTGAACACACAATATGACAGAGGCGCTAATGGAGATATGCTGACAGCAGGTGTCGATCTGACAGCAGAGGAACTGGGAGGTATCTGTTCTCCGTGTGTGACCCATATTTCTGGAAACAACAGAGCGCAAACGGAGACCTGGATGTCTTGATTCATCAGTTGCATTGTGACAAACCGTCTCTGCTTTTTTTGGTAGTTGGCATGGCTGCCATCAGCTCAAGAAAATGGATGATTAACTCGTAAGTTTAAAACTGCAAACTTGTTTTAATGGGGCTTTATGCAGCAGGCCAAACAAGGTCCCCTTAACTATGGAGGAGCAGCTTAGGTATACCTTTGCGTAGGTCCATTCCTGAGCCAGAACAGGCCTTGATAATCAACAACTCACAGCAGAAGATGAAACTACAGGAAGTACATTGTCCATATGCAACTGTGATGACACCATTTGACCTTAAATGCTTTAAAGCCTTAAACCAGGACAGAATGTTATCCCCAACAAGTAGCAAAAGCTGTAGAGTAGGTTCTAAAGTGTTTTGGCTGCTGCAACCTGCTGTACTTGTATCCTAGTTCCTTGTGGGCCAACTCAGTTTTCCTCTTCACACATACAGAAGAATATGACCAGTTCTGATTAAAAAGGTTAAAATCCTCCAAAGAAAAGATCAAATATATCCTCCAAAAAACATTAGAAAACTCAAAGCATAGCGCAAATGTTGTCCTCTCAGCACATGACTGACTTAGTGCACAGGGTTAGGTGTGACAGTCACTAACATAGCAGTCAAGGAGTCACATCAGGCGAAGCAAGGCGTGAATTTATGGAAGATTTATTGCAATGTACCAAATCAGTTGGCTCTTCTGAAAGAACGAAGAAGCTTCAAAACACAAGAATTAGATCGGCAAAAATTATTATTTTTTTTTGTGGCACAAGGAAGATTATCTTTTTAAATTTGAAATACGCAAAATTCTTTGTTATGCACATTTTGTATTCTTAAAATGACAGGTAAATACTTTTAAATTACGTTTAATTACAAATGCACTCGATGTTCTGCTAAACCGACAAAATCTGAATTCTTTTGTCAGTAATTAGTTGAATTATTTTTTTCATGAATCACATAATTGCTCACAGTGCTGATGAAATAACATGGCTGAAATGTAAAAAAGTCAAATCATGCATTGGGATTTCATGGAACCCAATATTTGTGAGCATGTTTTCAGACTCTACGCTGCTGAACGTTCCCAGCATGTGTATATGAAAACAACCGAGCATTCCTGTAACCCAGTCGCGATGGCTCAAGCACGAAGAACTAATTCCAAGTTAATTGTGCGCTTTTGTAGCTTATGCTGGAAGGGGCCTCCATATTTTTCCCTCCAAGGTGAGAGTCTGCCGACTGCTGGGTCTGTAAGTGTGTGGGCGCAGGCTAGCCAAAGTTCAGCTTTCACACACGAACAGTTTTTGTGAGGACCCACGATGTATGTGTGATTCTCTACTCGCATTAAAACTTTACCTCGATGCATCCTTCAATTTATACAACACAAACCTCAGACTCATGCTCAGAAATGAAAGCTTTTATTTGGACCCTGCTTTTCGTTTTCTCTGAGTGGATTTGCTGTTACAGCAGATATTAGCTGTAGCTTCCACTGCCTTTTTTTTCTGTTTCTCAGGCCACTGTACATGCAAGTAATGTCAGCAACAGCCCCATCCAGATGTCTTTAATTCACATGTGAGTGAAGATTTAGTCGGCTGATGTTCTTAAGCAGAATCAAAACTTTATTAGAGAGGAGCCCGAACCTTGTTCTGCCTTCAGAGGGGCCACAGTTACAGACATAATTTAAGCTGTCAGTTTTTCTGTGATGATTTCATCCTCGATTTTGTGTCTGATAAGGACTGTTTTAAAGCTTAAGGACGAGAACAGCCGCGTTACAAGACAGTAAATCATGGTTCATGTGAGCGAGGACGACAGGGATCGATGTAAATTGGATCAAAGCGAGGTTCAATCAGATTCCAATTTTAAATCCAACTTGGAGTTTGTGGCGAGACTTGCTAAAACACAGATGTAGGCAATTTTTTGGACCACATTTATTTAGCTGTATCAGATTAAAGGGGGGCAAAATGCAAATGCTTGTAAAACATTTTTTGTTTCACTAATTGAACATGTAACATTTAGCTTTAATATTTCAACTATGCAACTCTTGGTGTTGTTGAAGTTTATAATAAAATACAAAAGGTTCAAGGGGGCTGAACCCTTTCTTACTGTAGGTCATTTTAGGTTTTACTTTTCTATTTTTTTTTAAAAAGTGATTGAATCCCAAAAAGAACTACCGCAAAGCCTTTTCATTAGTTGCATAATGATCAGCAGATGCCACCGACTAATCTAATGATGAACATCAACTGGAGAGACTTTGTCAGAAGCTTTTAAAACGTTGTGATTTCAGCAGATCTCTAGATCATTTTACTGCCTGTAATTGAGGGGGCTCTGGTTGCTGGTCATAATAAATTATGTCACATAAATCAATCCGCTGAGCAGAAAGAAAGAGAGAGAGGAAAAAAAAACAGGCGAAGAAGAAAAATCTCCATTCACGACGGGAAGAATGAAAGCATTGTCTGTGCGGCCTCGGACGTTACTGTACGATGTCCACCCCCCCTCTACCCCGAACCCCTGCCCCGCGCGAAAGAGACAAATCACCCCGGGCCTTCATGAGTGAGGCATGGTGGGAGGCCAAGATGAATACAGTACATTTCCCCTCACTGTTTCCCCCTTAACTAAAACACGGCAATTAAAACGTCTCCATGGCAGCAGGGCTCGAAGGAGCCAACAGCTCAGTGAGAGACGCAGACCACAGCCTCCGTTGTAATTGAAACGGGGCCTACAGTCCTAACAGCAACAGCCACATTTATTTATTCTCAGCCGTTTAAAATGTCTGAGATCTTTGTCTTGGAGAGCTAATTGCTGCTTCCGACAGGAAGACAGTGAGTCAACGGCTAGTTTATGTACAAAGAGATTTTAATCTGATCTCCCTTCTTGTCGCCGGCCTCCTGGTTATCAGTCACAAAATATGGAAAGTATGAGTCCAGTCCCGGCGTCGTCCCAACAGGAGAAACTCGACTTGCTTTTGCTGAGATCGGCTAAATATTTAAAGTGTTTCTCAAGGCGTAAACATTCGGTGAGTTATCCCAGCGGCGGGGCAACGTCTGTTTTGTTGTTATTTACGTCGCTCCAGCCCCATTATGTCATGCGGATTATTTGCGCGAGAGTTTGATTAGAGGTCTCGGAAAATCCGCAAAAATGCCCAAAATTGTTCTTTCTTTTCGGTGCCTGGCAAATGCCGCGTAGAGGAGTGGAGGGGGGAAAAAAACAAGAAAGCATTGGGTGAAAGGAATGTAATCATGCTATGCTCATGGCTGTCAGTGCACTGAAAGATCCTTTCAGAATCCCATCCGATGAGTCTCCCAGACCACTCCAGTAAAGTAGAAAATGGGAAATGTCATACTTTCTCTCTCAACGACCACACACTCTCCGGACTAGCAGAGCCCCAGAGGAGCAGAGGCCACTTCTGCAGTAACCAGAGGTTTTTGATTTCTCTGTAACCCTCTACACTTAATTTTTTTTCCCATTAATGGTATGCATTCTAATTCCCTCCGTGTGTATTTTTACACTTTCTGAACAGTTTTAGCACATGCGGGGTTTTTTTGTATTTTGCACTTTTTTTTAGTCTTTTTCAAATTTGCCAAACATGTGGCGAGACGAGATGGAGGCACCGACGACATGGTCAGTGAGCACATCTGTCAGCCAGCTGTGCATGTGTTTACACCTGACCTCAGCCAAGTCACCGTCTGGCACTCCTGTTCACTTTACCTCCACCCAACTACCCCCACTTCTCCTCCCAGCCCCCCACTGCAGGTTTTCCTTCCTTGCTGTCGAGGAAACTCTTCTCTCAACTGAGCTCCTGCAGCATCTCCTGCAGCAACAAATAAGCCACCAAGTACAGTAGGCACGAATTTAACTGGTGTCGACTCTAAAAATGTATAACCAAAGTGGAGTTTGCCTAAATTTGATGTTCCTAATAAGACCCGGCGAAGATTTGGTGAAGGCCTGTGAAGCTCTCAAACATCCTCGGTGAACATTAGTGAACAATTTGCATCAGAAAGTTTAAGGAACGGAGCGGAAAGGTCAGGGAGTTATGGAGAGGTTTAAGGCAGGGTTAAGTTACAAGACAAAATTTCAAGCCTTAAACTTGTCACTGTAAAGTAGAAAATGGGAAACGTCGTACTTTAAATTAAGTTTCATCAATTGCCCAAAAATGGAGAACCTATGGCTCTACTGCAAATCATGACACAGCAGTCAACCCTGATGGCAAGGTGAAGCATGATGGTGTTTTGTTTTTTTCTACAGCAGGGATAAAGGAAGTGATAAGGGCTGATAGGAAGATGAAAGCACTGAAAAAAAAGAGAATGGTGCTGCATCTTAAAAAAAAAAAAGATTTAATTGGTTACATGTAATTGAACTAAGTTTGTCAAACGTACTTTATTTACATCAGAAGGTTTAAGGAATGGAGACACTTTATATATTTACTTGGATTAAAGTAATGTGATAAATTGGAACCATCCATCCATCCATCCATCCATTTTCTTCCGCTTTATCCGGGGTCGGGTCGCGGGGGTAGCAGCTTCAGAAGGGAGGCCCAGACTTCCCTCTCCCCGGCCACTTCTTCCAGCTCTTCCGGGGGAACCCCAAGGCGTTCCCAGGCCAGCCGAGAGACATAGTCCCTCCACTGTGTCCTGGGTCTTCCCCGGGGCCTCCTCCCGGTGGGACGTGCCCAGAACACCTCACCAGGGAGGCGTCCAGGAGGCATCCTGACCAGATGCCCGAGCCACCTTAACTGGCTCCTCTCCACTTGAAGGAGCAGCGGCTCTACTCTAAGTCCCTCCTGGATGACCGAGCTTCTCACCCTCAAAGCTGTGTGGAAGTCTTTTTCCATGGCCTCTCCGAACTCCTCCCACACCCGAGTTTTTGCCTCAGCAACCACCCGAGCCGCTTCACCCGCCAGTACCCATCAGCTGCTTCCGGAGTCCCACAGGCCAAAAAGGCCCGATAGGACTCCTTCTTCAGCCTGACAGCATCCCTCACCGAAGGTNGGTTCGAGGGTTGCCGCCGCGACAGGCACCGACAACCTTGCGGCCACAGCTCCGGTGAGCCGCCTCGACAATGGAGGCACGGAACATGGTCCACTCAGACTCAATGTCCCCCACCTTCCCCAGAATGTGTTCGAAGTTCTGCCAGAGATGGGAGTTAAAGCTCCGTCTCAAAGGGGACTCCGCCAGACGTTCCCAGCTTACTCTCCTTGGACTGCCACCTTATCTTGGTGGAGAGGTTTGAGTGTCCCAATGATCCTAGGAGCTATGCTGTCTGGGGCTTTATGCCCCTGGTAGGGTCACCCAAGGCAGACAGGTCCTAGGTGAGGGACCAGACAAAGTGCAGCCCGAAGACCCCAATGATGAAAGAAAACTTTGGACCTCGTGTACCCTCGCCCAGACTCGGGTCACCGGGGCCCCACTCTGGAGCCAGGCCTGGATGTGGGGCATGATGGCGAGCGCCTGGCGGCCGGGCTTTTACCCATGGAGCCTGGCCGGGCTCAGCCCAAAGAGGAAACACGGGTTTGCTGGGGGACTTCAACGCTCACGTGGGCAATAACAGTGAGACCTGGAGGGGCATGGTTGGGAGGAACTCTCGCCCGATCTGAATTGGAACCAATTAACTCATTTTTTTTTAAGTTGGATCACCTGCTTTCTTTTTTCAATGTGGAGTGAAGGCAATAAGCGGCAACTTGTTAGAGGCTGCAAAAATCTTTTTAGTCAGGCAGATGTTCGACTTCCAGTAGGGTAGTATACAAAGATGTAGCCAAAAATCAAAATAATGATTAAAAAAATACAGTAAGAAAATTGAATTCCACTTCTCAGATATGACCTACTTTTTGCGTGGGTCCATTTCATAAAATCACAGCAAAAAAGACAACAAAACACTCAAGTTTGTGGTTGCGACATGACAAAGCGGGGGAAAAGTTCAAAGGACATCACTGCCTCTGCAAAGCACTGTGAGGCATTGCTGCCTCTCCCCACAAGCAGATTATATCCAATGATTATGCTTCGGGCGAGCAACACAAACATTACATATACTCTGACTTTCATAGGGGAATTTATGTCCTTTCTTTACACAAATGAAGCTGTTTGAGAAGACAAGTGTTTACTTCTGGACGGACAGGGGAAAATCTTGGTTTGACCAATTGCTAAACAGTGCAAATCACCATGATAAAAATGATGCATTAAAATCAGCATCCGATAAACACAAGTCAGGGCGTCACAGGAGCACAGACTTTGATACAAAGAGAGTTTTTCTCTCCTCTCTGTGTTTCTTCGCCGGTCTGTAGGTGGCCGACCGCTGATCCGGGTCTGGAGCGTAGCGAGACGCTGGTTTAGAGAAGGACTTGGGGTTTCAGCTGTCATTTTGTGGAAACAAACAAATCTTAGTAATCAAAGTCAGTGTTTGGAGGAAGTCAAAGTCAAATTTCTTCTTCCCTACCAACCATGGATTGTTTCGCTCAAGGAAATTCTCATTGTATTCTAAGTGCCTTTTTAGGTTTCTTGTTTACAGGCCCTTGTCATCTGCGTTGCGGTTTTAAAAGTGCTCTAAAGTTACAGTTGAGGTCGTCTAATAGAAACTATAGAAACGGTGCTCACAACTGCGTTTGTTTTGGGAAAGGCAAATAGAGTTTTCATATTGCCAAACATTGATACTCTGTAAATTTGCAACTTACGTATGGGACCTAGCATTATGCTGTAGTGGTGCAGTTAAGACGCTAACTTTGAACATGTGGAATAGTTTAGTCATGGGGTGTCATTAGTTTACATAACTTTTCTTTTTTATTTCTCCATATTTAATACATAACGACAATGCAGAACCTGTTGTGTGTCTCGGGACAATTGATTAACATAATTTGTAAGCCTGGTGAAGACTAGATCATTTTTATTATATTTTTCAAAAGGTTCCAGCTCTTAAACCTGATATGTGCAAAGAGAGAATTTCTGCTTTTATTCTCCGCTTTATGATGGAAAATAATTCAAATTACTACTTTAAAAAGCTAGAAATACTCTTAAAAAGACTTTATTGGGAAGTCTGTTATTTGTTCACTGCATTTTATTGCATATTTAGCGATGAACTGTTTCTTTTGGCTCCCTTATTTAGCATAAAATTACTTAAAAACTGCAAAATTAGTGCTTGTGTGCATTTTTTAAAATAAATAATAAATATTTTGACTTAAATAGATCATTGTTGTACACGTTTGTTTGTGATCCCATATTTATAAAAAAAGAGAATGTAATTTTTAAAAATTAAAAGCAGTGAAAACAATGGAGATATTTCTTATATCAGACAGTCATTTCAATCCTAAGATATTGGCAGGTTTTAAACGCCACCATCATGGGGTCAGAGGTCAGCCCGAGCCAATAGGAACCACATGGATGAGCGCGGCCCGGTGAGCCACACAGTTACGGATCGCTTGCTTTTAATTAGCGGCTTTGCATGAAGCGGAGCTGCAAGCCCACCGCAAACACACGTGGAAGATGTGACAGTAGGGGAGTCGCGGCACTTGGCGGGGGTGGGGGGCAGTTGGAAGGAAAGGCTCCGGCACCACGGCAACATCTCCGCTTGACACAATGCCCAATGTGCATGCCAGACCTGCGGCAATTAGCTTCTAAGGTTCCTCCTCGTCCTGCGCCTTCTCTCTTTCTTTGTAATGTCGGGAGCTTGGAACGGCTCAATATAATCAAGTCAAGAAAAGTTTATTCTGTTTAGAATTCCATCTGGTTCCAGTGGGGTGGGGGCTAATTTTAGCGGCGTGCAGGAGTGGTATGCAGTGAGGCTGCATGTACCATCCTACTTGGAGCAGTGGAAGGGTGGGAGGTGGGGTCAGGATGGGGGGGCTCTCAGAGCAGACACCCAGACTCCTGAGCAATAGACTGTCCGACTGGTGTTTCTAAACACTGCTGCAGCAGCTCGCCCTTCACTCAGCACACCCTGTGTTCCAGCAAAATGTGTCCCTCTGGCACTCACCGCAGGATTCGCGAATCTTTACCCTTTTATTTTTACGTCTTATTTTTGAGGGGGACTTTTTCGCCGCGTCTCTGCGGTTGAGCATCCGCTCCGCTCAAAGCCCTGCCGGGGCGACGACACCGCTCCGAGCTGTGGTGTTTTATGACCGGGATGCTGATTGGATGTGGCAACTCGAATAACGGTTGGCCTGACTGCACAGTCGCTATGCAGGCCTGCATCACTCACAAACAAAATTCAAGCTGCAGTGAAAGGATCCCCTTTGTTTCAGTGTAGAATTCAGAAAAAAAATTAAACATATATGTATATATTTGATAGAATTGAGAGAAAAAATATATAATTTTAGTTATCTTATGAGTAACTCCACTTTTTCCATTTGGAGTTGATAATTGGCTTAAAAAATGTGTTGTGCTTTTCAAAAATGTATTCATTTCATTCTACCAAATTTTGCTTTGTTACAACCACAAACATGCTTGGTTTTTATTGGGATTTTTGTTGTGTTTTGAGGTTATTTTACAGCCAAGTGCAGAGAGGGAAGAGCGTGATAAAACTGATAGAAACTCAGAACTCTAGGAGATACAGGAAGGGAAAAAAACAAAAAAATAAAACAAAATCAGACTGGCAACAAACCCACACCCGGAGTCCACACTGTGGAAGACTGAGCAGTGAAGGCAGAAAGAACAGGAGATGTCATCAGGAATGGAGGCTTTATTTAGTTTTTTCTTTAAAAGTTAAAAAAGTGGCCATTTTCCAAAGTGTAATAAGCCATAAAAGAGGTCAGCTAAATTAAACTCTTAATTTAAAAGGGGAATTAATGAAGGATTAGCTGGGCAAACAAAACACACAGAGCTCACAAAACTGACCTAATAAAGACACATGAGGGTAGCTTTTATACAGCGGTTTGGCCGAACCATTCACTCACAAGAAGGGAAAAACTGTTAGTCGTTATTACAAACTAAACACAACGTTACCTGAACCTGCTGATACCGGCAGGGCAGGCGTGTCAAACTCAGTTTCATTTTGATCAAGATCATGAATGTTCTTAAAGGGCCGGTTGTGTCAGAATGTATTGCTAAAATCTGTCTAACGAACTGTTAAAATATGAATAAATTCTTAAAATGAAATAATGTTGAACATCTTTTCAGTCCCTCCGTTATTTCACAACTGTTTTGGGGATTTGTGACAACAAGAATGAAAGTGTTTGTGGTACCAATTTAGAAACATTTGCGCTTATATAAGATGGCAAAACCGACTTTTTTTTTATTTTTATTACTTGCCGTATCTTTATGGATTCTAACTTTACATCAAGTGAGGTTGAGGCAGCTGTTGAGTGAAGGTGAGAAATAAATTCATCAGCAGGTGAGAGTAAACAGTCACTTGGATACAGTATTTTTTCCAAAAAATATGCAATAAACTTGTAATTATGTATTAGCGCAAAAAAAGTGCAGGGATTTTCTTTTTTGCCTTTGTGTGAATTTCCACGACAATGCACAGGAAAGTGGAGGGAGTGATTGATGTAATTTGGCAGTAAATAGATAAAAAAAAAACTGCTTTGATTTGATTGCTAAAATAACATTTAAGCACTCACCGTTATCCTGACTGTGTCCCACATAAAAGATACAGTCTTTATGTGGAGGGCCACATAAAAAGCTATGGCCGGCCACATTTGGCTCCCGGGCCTTGAGTTTGGCACGTGTGCTGTAAGGTGTCATGCAGGTGTGCATATTATCTGAAAGTATGGCTGCTATGAAAGGAACAGGACTGTGAGAAAATGTAATATTTGGCAAAATGAGAAAAAAAACCCACTCAAAATCCATTAGTTTGTGATAATTTATGACAGAGGAACATGAAGTCATGAATAATTGTGCAATTTATACATTCGCACATAAACAAAAATGGACATGAACAAAAATGATAGGTAGTTTTTCATCTTTGCATATATAAATAAAACTTCTTTGTGTTTTGGTAGCTTACAGTTGTCACTTAATTAGACAATAGGGCTCCACATTTATTCACTTTCAGAAAAACAATACAAACCTACCAAGACATGGCCATCCACATTAAAGCTGAACCAGGAGAGCAGTCAGCAGAGAAACAACCAAGGTATCCATGGTAACTCTGGAGGATCTGCACAGATCCTATTCAGGCGGTAGAGTTTGTTGTCACTCTTTGACCAAAAGAAGAAAGAAGGCACAAAAAAGTTGTTTTCACCTTAGCAGAAGCCATGTAGGAAACACATCGAAAATAAATCAATAAAAGTAAAAAAATTCCCCTAATTACACCACACCCACTGTGAAGCATGGTAGTGGCCGCATCATGCTTTTCCTCAGCATAGCCGGTACAGATTAACGGGTGGATTCATGGAGGTTAAAGCACCTCAGAGACAGAATAGTTTTGCTAATTAATGTGTTAGGATGGTCCAGTCAAAGTCCAGCTCTGATTCCAACGCAAAATTGTAAAACAGAAGGCCACACATGCTCTCCAGTCTGTCAGCATCAGCCTGAGACATTTTGAAGCACTGTCACAGTAAAGGAGGCTTGATGCGCTGCACAATGTTTGGATCTCTGCTAACAAAAGCCTGGGATGTTGCTGCTTTCCTCATCGTCGCGATGCGTTGGGTCCGTGTTGCTCGGACTTGTCCTCCGTCTGGTTCGCATCGCACCGGGAGGAAAAACCTTTTCACACCCAGCTGAAGAAACCTGAGAGAGCTTATATACGAGCTCTGTGGGAATTGCAGAGTCCAGTAGTGATTCAAACCGGTTAAGAATAACACGCCCTCACCTACTAAGTACTGTGTGGGAAAATATTGTTTGTCTTATATTTAAAAAAAAAAAACAACAACAGAAAAAACAAACGTGCTGGAGCGCCGTTTTTGCTCATGTCTCTGGACTGCAATTTGTCATTTCACTTCAATGTCAGAATCTCACCCGGTGAGAAAACCCTGCCGAATCCCAGCTGACCATAAGTAGATTGTTTATAGTTTCGCTAATTCGATTTTAGGGTGCATAATGGATCACGGACAGGGGCGGCAGTCACACAGCCTCTTCGTTAAATTATTTGCAGTCTTACGGCAAAAATGTTCTGTTTTTTCAGCGAGGAGGATTTGTGTGTGTGTGTGTGTGTGTGTGTATCTCATTACTACAATGTTTTTTATGCTGAACACACAGCCAGGGGGATGTAAATATCACTTATGTGTTAATGTTTCACCGTCAAGTTTTAATAGCGCAGGGATTTTAGTTTCCTGCAATTAATAAACTTAAACATGGGAAAATGGTGCAAACGGCTATTTCTAACAGCAGAATGTGAATCAAAGGGAAAGAAATATTAACAGAATTTAAAAAAATAATAATAAAAAATGATGGATATTATTGCTCGATGCAGATAGCTTAGGAATAAAAAGCAGGGGAAATAAAAGCAGTCATCTATCCTCCATTTCCAGTTGTTCTGACCGTTTTTCCTTCAATTAACCTGAAGCCGAATTATAGATTGGTCATCGGCAAATGCTGTTATTAATCTCTGTCTGCAGTCTTAACAAATGAAGGGTACAATCATATGGAAACAATCTGGCCCCTTGCCCTCCGAGAGACAGAAAACAGAGCCAAATGAAGAACATCCTTTCTCTTAAGACCAGTAATTTGTTTTTATTACCTATTAGGTAAAACACCTCATTTATCACTGTCAGGGCCTTCACAAAATGATAGCTGTCCGCATGTAAATCAGCGAACGCGATGTATGGCTCAGAATTAAGTGGGCCCTTTCTTATGAAATGCTCCACTCTGTGGGCTCAGTGACCCAGCGAAGCCACCCACGTCCAGACGTTTTTCTTTTGCGAGGGCTGTGCTGGAAAAAGCGAGTGGGGAACACTTCAAAACAGAGCTGATTAAGCACAGGCCGAACTGTGTGTTTCTGTACCCCACACAGGAGAAGCCAGGCACATGAATGCGTGTGTGTGTGTGTGTGTGTGTGTGTGTGTGTGTGTGTGTGTGTGTGTGTGTGTGTGTGTGTGTGTGTGTGTGTGATGCAAAACCAGGCTTTAACGCTGAATAATTTTAAGGATAAAAAAAAAAACTTAAGGATGGAGAATAATTTTGTAGGTCATCTCATAATTTGAAGTTGCAGCTGATAAAATGTCCTTTACATTTAATCAGAGGTGGGCAGCAACGAAGTAAATCTACTTGTACAGTTTAGTTGAAACCAAGTACAGCGATCATTACTTCCGCTGATCGTCTTTGTGTAGTTTGCGTCTCTTTTATTCCAACACACTGTAAAATTGCACACTCCACCGCTATGCAGTAGGTGGCGATATGCGGCTGTAAAAGGGTTGCAAGGAGAAGAAGAAGATTTTTTTTGGACTAGTTTTGCCTTATAGGTATTAAAGGGGTTTGGTATCGATCCAATACCAAGTCAATACAGCCAGTATCACCGATGCCGATACTTTTAGCAATATAATACTTTTTTATTAAAGTTTAATATATGATCAAACCTCTCAAATCTGTTCTTATACAAGCAGCTAAAATGTTCAGGATGAAAATTTTCCCTCAGAGTTTTAGAGCTTACTAATTAACTACTTAATATGAGGTCACCAGTTCAAATCCATGCCTGGGCAAATATTTGTTTCTGGATAAAATACTTCGCCCAACAATCCCCATCATGGATGGTTCTGGACAGCGGCCAGTGCCCCTGTACTGGAGAGATTACACTAAATCCATTTCTTATGATGATATGTGTTGACAGAAATGGTAACTAATTGATCCCTGAAATATTGAAATATTGTCCCTTTTATTGTGTTGTTGTTTGTTCCATGCTTTTGTTTTGTGTTGTTTTGGTAAATCTGGTCTGAAACCGCCACGATTCCCCTTGTATAAATATGTTGGTGTGATTGTGGTTGCATGGAGGGACCGCAGGTGCAGAATGGCAGCTGCGCTTCCGCCGCCGAACGAGTGATGAACGAAATCGTAAAGCATCTTTTGGCATCTAGAAAAGCGCTGGTTTCAATACTTGTGTATTTTTTTGAACGCACATAATCCAGTACTTGAACTTAAGTAATAATTTGACTTTTTACTTTTTCGGAGTCACGCTTGTTCTTTTGTAAATATACAGGCAGTTAGGGATATTCCAAAATCTTGTGATATCAGAGCATTTGATGATTAAGTAGCGAGCATCAACTAGTCATTCTGCCTGCTGCAAATAATACAGAAAAAAATATATATATTCTTTATCTCTGCCACATCCAAAGTGATATTTTTCTTTTAAACTAATTGATAGTTTAGATTTTTGACTGACAGAGAAGTCACAGAAAAAACTGCATGCTCAATAAAAAATAAAAAGGGACATTTCGCTGTTTTTTGGCCTCTAGACCCTCAAACTGGTGTTTTAAATGGTTTAAACTGGACCCCCGTTTCTTAAAACATCTGTTTAAGATGTCAAATAAAGTCTTGAAACTCCTACTTTGGAGATTTCTTTTTTTTTTTTTTTTTTAAGCAAATAAATGTGTCAGATATTGGACTTTTTTGAGAATCCATGTTCAACACAGGATAATCCAGTCCAGATTCTACAGTCTGTGTTACATATTTGGAAGCGTAGCTGATCTAAGTCGGTCCAGATGCAAAAAAAGTAGTAAAATAGACCTTTAGCACTGCGTCTAATCAGAATCCTCCTTCAGAATTTTATTGTTAAATGGTTTGTGACACGAACCCCAAAGCAAACCTATATGTCAGTGTAATTATTTTCAAGATAAATGTTCAAAGTGTTATAATGATAATAATACAATGTTATAATTATAGTGAATTTGAAAGCAGAAAATTTGTAGTAACAAGGATTTTTCTTCATGTTTTCATAAGTTCTTGCAATTATAATGTCCCAGGTGTGCATCACCATCACAATAGAATATATTAGTATATGCTTCAGGTTATGTTTTGGTAGTTAAGTATTTCATAAAATATGTAGGTGTAAAGTCATAGAAACTACAGTCAAAAGATTAACCTATAGTGAATTTTTATTTTCCACTGATTTTCTGAAGCTTTATATGAATACCTGTTTGGATTTATTTTGGTTCTAATCCCCGTTTGAGCCCAACGAGTCCAATTAAATGAATGACATTTGACAGATTATGATCTCCAAATAAACCAAAGTATATTAACTTTGCTTTATTTGCACGTTAACTTAATGGTTTTGTTTAATGGAGTCACATAACCATAGTTTTTAGAGTAGACAAAGGTCAAAGTATGGAAAATTTGTTCACAGAGTGTATTAAACATCCCCAGATATGTAAATTGACACGTAGTCAGCACGAAATATCTAGCAGTAGAGGAAACCATTATGTTGAAAAACTGTCAAAAGTAAAACAACCAAACTGATTAAATGTAGTACAGACTCCTTACAAAATTTCAAATGAGATATTTCACGTCAGCTAGCTAAAGGTTACATCCATATTCCCTTACATTGTGCACAACACTCCTCATTGACAATGGAAAACTCATTTCCAGTGTACTGTCCCCACCCCGTGCCTCCCTGGATGATGAGCCACATCCCAATTATATATGGTGTGAGGCATGCCCTGTCTCACACCACATAAAACCACCACTTATTTGTGGAAAATCTTTTCCCAGTCGCCTTTATCATTCAGTATTCACCCCTTCACCTCTCCATGTCACCATTTGGTCCTCTGACCCCGCCGTCCCTCTTTTAACGTTGCAAAGGCTCAGGGAGTGACGGGGCCAATACGAGCTGTGCCAACTTACACTATTCAAAGTACATGATACGGAACCATCCAATATTACTGCAGAGCATATCAGTCAGTCTGGGAGCCCGCTCCAGAAACGGGGACCACACACTCTTTATTAGAACCAGTAAAACGTCCCAGAGATGTGGCTGGACTCTGCTTTCTGCTTAGCTTACATGAACAATAGTAGGATTGTGCTGCTCCGCTCGCTTTCTTTTTGTAGGTCCTATTATTTTTTCTAGCATTTGTTATTCTCACTTAAACTACAGACTGGCTCCACGAGTGGGCCACGGCGTCTCCGAACCGAGCCCTGCTCGGGCCAGGAAAAACCCGGTGGAGCCAGACGAATAAAAAGCCAAAGCGCCGACGCCGCACGACTCCCAAATCTGGTTCCTGTCAGGGGGACATCAAGGGAACACCCGCAACGCAATCTCTCCAAACGTTTCCCTCTTCCTTTTTTTTTTTTGTTCCCCCCGCATCTCTCTCCACCCTTCAAGCGATACGTCTTACAGATGACTGAACCATCGCCAAATGCTCCCAGAATCCTTATTCTGCTTCTCTTCCCCCCTCCATCTTCCATCTCTCTCTCGTTTTTTTTCTTCCTTTCTTCCGTCCCCCCACCGTCTTATGTCTCCATGTTTGGAGCCAGCCCACATGGATTGGGATCAATTTAGGGTGAAATGATAATTACCCTGTCACTTTCAATTCCGACGTGATGAAGTGAGAAACAGGAAATGTAATAAACATAAATGGAATCTCACGCGCTTATGATTCGGGGAGAAATGGTATCTGGGCTCCACGAACTCGGCCCGACTGTCAGTTGCGCGCCGTTCCTGCTGGGAGGCGGCTACGTGCTCATGCCCCGACTCACACCAAACTGCTTGTTAAAGCATTTCGCTGTGGATAATTGCAAAATTCCAGACTATATGCTGCTTTGTTTGGAACTCCATCCATGAGAAATGATTTGTGTCACAGGCTTCCAGAGAAAAACTCAGGAGCTCTCTTTTTTTTTTTTTTTTTTTTCCTCCTCCATCCAAAATCTTTGACACACATTTGGCTGAATTTGATTCAGCCCCTTTTTTAACTCAAGCAGCTCTAATATGTTTGGTGTTAGCAGATCAGAGATAAGAGCCGGGCTAACGGTAGCCGGCTCTAACCCTGCCATGTCGGCTGTTCCTCAGCTGATGTATGGATGTGATTCCTGGCGGGGCCACGGTGCGCCGCCTGGATTTGTTTAACCCAGTGGATCAGCCTTCAGACGGGAGCACGTGCGCAGGTAATGGCTGCCATATGAGGCCAGGCCTCACAGATGAGCTCACATGTGTAAGCTAAAAAAAAAAAAAAACAGCCCAAAAAAATAAAATAAACTCTGGTGATCCAACAACAAAATGTGCAAACAAAACAATAATAAAGTCAATATTCTAAACCGTGCTTCCACCAGCGGTTCACTCAGAGGTTAAAGTTTTGAATTGCGAAAATATTTGATTTAAGCATGGACTAATTCGAGGCTCTGTTTGCTGATGTGATGCCAGCGTGGCTTTGAGCGATCTGCCCTGGTGAGATGTGAACCGTCCAGCACAGGGCAAAAGGCGAAGTTTGCTGGGCGGCGTCTGGATGTTGGTCAGGAAGGGACGACCCGACGGACTGACCAGCCGGCCGACCGGCTGCAGTCTAACAGGACAAACGGGCCCCTGTAACTGGTGGCATGCTGGAACTGATGGGACTTTCCACCACGCATAATCATCCACAAAGCAAATAAATATCTTCCAAAGATTAAACACAGCGGGGGCATCTTTGGCTTTTGCCACGACCACCCAAGAGGTCACAGCGGCTCCCGGTGACGAAGTTCGCAGACGACCACTCGAGCAAAAATACCCAAACAGCATCCTCTTTCTTTTAAACTGGTAACTTGTTGAAAACGAACACTTCCTGTGCCCGGATCAGCAGCGGGGACGATGTAAAACCTCACCCACCAACTATACAGTCATAAAAGTACAATACTGTTTGTTTTCTCTTTTTGTACCTGTAAGCATGAGGGCCCTAAAAATGACCCATTTTTGATTTGCTCCAGGGTGTTGTTTCCACAGGTTTCCAGTGACCAAAGCTGCTGATTGGTCACAGCAGGCATGAGATCTTTCAAATTCAGTTCCTTGCTGTAACCTGTGCGACTGAAGAAATGACATTAAGAGAAGCTTGTTCTTCTTTCTAAATCACATGGTAGCATGTGGGGGTGATATGGACTCATCCGGTTTGGAAGTGAAGGACTAAAATTTAAAAATGGTTCTCATCCAGCTGGAGTCACTTGACTCTAAAATTTGACAGATTGTGACTCCACATCAAACTGGAATCATTTTTAAATGAGTTCCTCCATTCAAAAGCCTTCATATGTACGTGAACAGAGAAAATTCGTTTTTACATGTTTTTGTGTCCATCGTATCACACCCAACACTTGCATCGTGTTTTTAAGAATTGTCGTGGAAAAAAAATACTATTTCCAAGCACTGCTCAGGTAGAATCACTCAATCAGGTTTATTCATATATTGTGCACAATATAGAGAGCTTGTAGGACAATCAGTAATGAAGCAGGTCTGGATGCAAAGCTCCCCAAGCTCCCAAGCTCTCAAGCTCTGCCAGGCAGAGACTACACATGAGTTTTATACCAAGGATAAAGAATTGAAAAACAAGGGTGAGACAGTCTGGTTCTGATGCAGCTGTAGAAAACAACTTCCAACCTTCTACATGTAACCTTATTGTAATTTTTCCATCACAGAATGAAATTCTGAAAAAACAACAAAAAAAAACATGTTGAAAACACAAACTTAAACTTATTGTTTTTTACTTTATGATATTTTGTTTTATTAGTATGCGGACATAAATTCCAGACTTGGCATCAGCGACATATCTACAGAAAACTCCTGAAGTTTTGTTTCGGTGTTGCCCCCCTCTCCTCCCGGCAACCGCCCGTCACAAAACTTCCTACTGGCGCCCCTGTTGAGCTCTGAATGTTTTGGTGATTTAAAATGTCTAATTTTAGTCTCTTATTTCATCTGTTTTACAATATGGCTCACTGGGGCAAGTTCGGCGTAATTTTTTCCCCGACCATCATGTTCTAAACTGAGCAGCGTGGCTGTAAATTAAATTGTTCCCCTCTCCGTACAGACAGAAAACTTCGCTTGTAGATTTTCCAGGAGGGAGCTCGGAAAGGGTGAAGGGGCACTGTCTCGCAGGCAATTATTAGAGGGTGAACTTAATAAATCAAAGCAGCTGTTAGGCAGACCATCTTTCCTCTTCATCGCGGCGATTAAATATCCATGAGAAACGCAGCTCGGAAAACACGGGCGAACAGCAGGACAGGGGAAGGTGTGAGGGAAAACTGTAGCGGCTCGTCTCGTGGGGCTAATTTCACCGGTAATAAAAGAAGCGAACAGTGTTGCTGATATTTCAGTTTAACCTTTTTCGGTGTGAGCAGCTATCGGGGAACATCCGCCAGGGAGCTTCGCGGCCTGATTTATTACGGCGGCCCACGAAGCAGCGGCCACAGGAGCAGCGAAGCAGACCCCCGGGGGTTGATAACGACGCTCAGCGATGAAAAGGCCGCAGCTACCAGCAGCTCCCCTCCCTGCTGCGCTTTACAGAGAGAGGAGAGACCACTCCGAGCCAAAACCGTGCACCTGGACCCTTGCTCTGCCTCGCCAACTCTCTTTCCTGTTCCTGTTTCCTGTTATGACGTGTAATTTGAATTACTTCTCTCTCTCTGGCGTTTCAGCTCCAGAGCAGGTAAAAACAGTCATTCGAGCATTGAGGCCACCTGGGACAACAGGTTGAGCAAAGCACAAGGGAGTTGGTGCTCTGGAATATGTCTGCGGACAAATTAGTCTGCCTATACTGATTACGACGGCCGGCCTCCCTCCTGGCAAACACAACCTCCTCCGTGTGACAGCGTTGCAAAGAAAAACACTGTCAGCTTACATTATGTTGTGACATTTTGTTTTTGTTTCTTATGACGAAGCCGTGGCATGAGGGGATAAGCGAGTAGAGGAATTGTGCAATATGTTTTAAAAATATTTGCCATTCAAACTGTACGGGGGAAAAAAAAGTATTTTAAAAGTTTATTTGAACAATAATCTAACAAAAAAAAGTACACTATTTGTCACTACTGATGTGACAAATAAAATAAGTAAGATTAATTAGTAAAAGTAAAATATTTTACTTTTATTTATTTTTGATGGGGCTTAGGTTTAAAAATGAATTTTAGAGTCATACTTCTTGATGCCATTTTTTTTATTTTTTTACCAACTTAACAATGTAAGAGTTTTAATACTGGTGCTTAAAATTTTATTTAATGCTTTTTGGAAGAATATTTGCGGGTAAAAGACCTTAAAATAAACATATATTTTATTGCTGATGAATATTCTCACAATAATAATAATAATGGCTTCCACAAAAAAAAAAAGTTGATGACATCATGATTGGGAGCACAATTTTGACACAGCCACAAGAATAATCTAATCTTATATTTTTTTTAGGTTGTGTTTATAAATGTTATTAATATGTGCCTTCATATTTCCCTTTGTTGTAAAACTATACAAGTGGAGTCGGAGGCCCATTTCTGCTAGACACTCTTCAAAACGGGCAAGTCAAGAGAACATACTGGCAATACAGTCAGGTAAAAAAAAAAGAAAACTCCAAAGCTTCCTTTAAAAAAAAAAAAAAAAAAAAAGAACTGCTGCAGATATTTCAGTGTTAAATTATGCTGAAGCAAATGAAATTCAAATTAAACGATTCTTCTAACGCTTTTTTACAGATCTGGGGTAAAATTATATGTGAAGGTCACTGTTTATACCTTATTGTATAATATAGTCACCATCTAATGGCAATCATGATCATGGATTTTATATTCCATTATATACCTGGAACATCTGGGCTTCATCCATACAGTGAATCCAGGTTGTGAGACTTTTCCCATCACTGTGGAATCACTCACTCAGGCCCTTTTGATGTCAATTTCTCACACGCTTGAACACTGGGTGGCACTGGTGCCAAGACCAGCAACACACCAGCAGACAGTGAAAGAAACTGTAGTTGCCAGTCTAGCTGTCGGTCCTCCCTCCTTTCCTCTCTCCTTCCATCTCTCTTTTCTTTCTCTCTCTCTCAACGTCCTCCTGCATCAGCAGAACTCAGAACTCTGTGCCGGGCAATATTTAGGCATAAAGCAAAAATATGAAACTCAGTTTCTATGATGTTAGACCGAGGTAAACATAAAAAATGTGGACTGACCCCCTCCGCCTCCCACTCCGGAAATCTGACTCACATTTCAGCACCAGCGTACGTTATAATTATTCTGACCACTCTGTTCCTTCTCTCTTCGTTTTCTTGTCCTTATCCTCCTCATTTCCTGCCGCCCCTGTAGGACAGAAATAGATGGGAAGATTCCTGTAGACACTAAACTGTAGTCACTACAAGCGTTTTCCACGTATGAAATTTGCTCTTTTGATTTCAAGTCTCACAATATATCTGGAGCTTTGCGACTGTTTGCTTTTGAGCAATTACACTGCAAGCGTTTGCCTTCGTATCTGGCGCGTATAATTCCGTTCTGGGTTCCTAAAAAAAAAAAAAGAAGGCTGCTTATTATTGAACGGCCTCTGTTAAGTTTCAGGAGGACATCTATTAGGAGGTTAGCCAAACACTATCAGCTAATACGACCTGTAATTACACCAGCAGTGAGGAAACGCAGCGAGCTAACACCAGCATGGAAACAATCTGACAGTGCAAACACCGCAGCTAAGCCACTTTATCTCTGTGTGTGCATTTGTAAAAGAGTGTGTGTGTGTGTGTGTGGACAGAGGCCTCCTTGCGCAGATTGTGGCTGTGCGAATTGTCAAATTGGAGTGGATGTTTGGGTGTGGAGGGAGCACATCTGGAGGGAATTTATTGTATAATTCAGTCTATTATTGCTGCGGTCGGTGCTTAAGGAGCACGCACACAATTACCGTCCACTCTGCAAGGCTACAAGTGGCCTCTGGCCTAAACTAATAAACTGCGGACGAGGGTGGAGAGAGGAGAATTCATTTGAGGTTATCATCGTCGCACTCGTCTCTGCTACCTCTCAGACTGACACTTACCAGGGTTTATTATAAATCAATGAGCAGCACTTAAAGTTAAAGCCCAGATTGTGGTCAGATTTGATGGGGATCTGGTTTTAAAGATTCGCATTAGATACAGACCGAGACAAAACAACTCACTTAAATTTTGAAGTTTGACGTGTTGAATTATATTTTCTAATGTCCGTCTTATCCAATGCTGTTGTTTTTGTGTGTGTGTCTGTACTTTATTGTGAATTATGTTAGAAGACAATTTCTAGGTTTTAGTATCCACCACTCGCATGTCAAATATTAGCAGAGAGATTATTTTAAAAATACTAGTAATGAAACAATATCCCATGCCATGAAATCACACAACATGAAATGACACAGTATTTGTGTCAAAGACAAACCTACCTTGCGAAATAGCGATGCTAGTTTAAGGCTTTGTCAATATATTTTACAAGTATTCAGCACTGTATTGCAGCTCTGTCAAAAAGCAACTAGTGGCAAATCTGACAGTGCTTTCCGGCTGTACTGTACAGTCTGACATAATTGTTGTAACAGTTGTTCTTCTCGATGAGCAACGGGTGTGGCTCCGTCCTAAAGCACGCATAGTCCGGTCCTCAGAGCCCTCGACGTTTTGTGGAAACCAATGGCTCCTTTTCTTAATGAGGAGTTAGCAGTGACTTGCTAACAGCTATCCAGTTGCTGTTTCGCATGTCAAAGTGAAAAAGGAAGTAGCTTTGAGTTCCTTTGTTGCCTTGACAACGTTGATGAGTTGTCAAGGCAACTGCTTGTCAGCCTGCCCAGGAACGCCCAATATTTAGATAGGTGGAAGTGAGAACCATGCAACTGGAAACTGTTAGCTGCTAGCGAGGCTAAAGGTTGCTTCACAGCTTTTTGGAAACAAAATTCATCTGGAAACCAAAGCCTGGAGCTTCTCAGTTTTTCCAAAAGCCATTAAGACGTTTTCCACGTGTGAACGTCGTTGCGAAGGATTCATCCCCTCATTAATATCAAATTAATCGTGTTTACGAAGGTTTTACTTTCTGATTGACCTACCTAAGAAGGGCTCAAACCTTGTTGATCCGTTTATGAGTTTAAGACGTTCTTCTCAGCGCTCCCGTTCTCTATGATGTCACCTGGTCATGCGTTGCCATGGAAGAGGAACTGGTGTGTTCAATCAGCCTCAATCTGAAAAAAGAAACACTGACTAGGGAGGGGTGATGACCTGGACTGTATACATTTTCTGTTTATTGTTTGCTTTTGAAGTTTGAAGTTCTTCAAGGGAGTTTATAGCACATAAATAATATCATTGTCTCAATGGATTCTTGTGAAAAAAAGTGAGTACATAAACTAGGGGCATGAGCAGGAGAACTGTATTGGTTTATGAGGTGACGGCTTTTCATATACATTAACTCGCGCCGTGAAACAGTCCAAAGTTAAACCCACTTCGTCTTTTCCATTTTAGCAGGCCTCCTGGAATAGACTGGCGAGGCGTTCGGGATAAAGACTTTACCAGGGGGGAAAAAATCTGCCCAGGCCAGCCCGGACTCTATCTGACTGTGGCAACCCCGAATGACCCACGGTATGTGTGAGTGTGTGTGAGGGAGTGATTCTGGAGCTCCCGACAGTGTTGGCGAGGAGCTCGTAACCCAGAACAATAAAGTACTTCTCCTCCAGGCCTCCCGGCACTGATCTCCGCCAGAAGTGAAAGGTTCAACTTGCTGCACGTGTCAGAGTTTTGACCTTTCACCCTCAGAGGCTGTTTGTCTCTCGCTCGTGTTTTCTGCCTCCTCTTTCAGGCCCTGTGCGTTCACAGTCTGGGACGTTTTTTTTTATCTGTTCATGTCCGTTATTAATGATGAGTTTAGTTAAAACGTTTTAATATTTTATTGCTGATTCTTGGACTTAGCGACCAAGTGATTCTTATGCCGAGAGAGCAGTTTATTTGTTTCTTAAAGTAATAGCGCACGCGATAACAACCCACAATTTCTCTAGATTCAATAAGCGACAGAGTGCAAGGCTACACATAATCTCCATTTAGACAGGAGTGAATGTTAAGATAATGCAATTAAGATGAATAAAAGCCTCAAAAAAGTAATATGAAAAGTCCAATCTGAAACTCTTGGAACTCCTTTGATTTAGTATGAATTAACCAACATTTTTCTTTTTTTAATATGTGATTTGGCTGTAATAATATTAAACACTTATTTCTTTTTATCTGAGAGCTAACAATGAAATATGAGAAGATATTTGTTTTGTGCTGGTGGATTATTTTCATTTGAAGTGTTATTAAACACTTGAGCCGTAGGACGGACTGTAAAGAAGACTCTTTCTCAAGATTACCAAAGACAAGGTTTGGTTTGTTGCCATCAAAAAAAAAAAAAGTGGCAGTTGTTATAGTTTCCTCACGAAAACAAAAATGCAGGAGCGATTTTATATATTTTTGTTGGGGGTCACATTTTGAAGAAAATAACAAATCGGATATTACACTCGGTGCCAGTCCTTTCTAAATATATGAATAATTCCAGGATCAACAGCTGAAATTGGAGTCTGGGTCGAAAAAATCGCAATCAGATGTGAGTGGGCGCCTGTTTGAGTTAAAAACACAGATCTATCTGTTTTACACTGAGCTTTGTAGAAGTGTAACATAAACCAGAGAGATTTATGTGGGCTTCAAACAGAGTTGTTTACGCATATTTGGCTGCAGAAGATCACCAAACCATTTCTACAGAGTTTTGGGCTCCACAAATCCATACGCAGACAGACATAAACAGAAGGAATCTTAGACCGCTGCTACCTTCGCTGTGCAAGATGACCATTGAAGACCAATCGACGAGCCAGGTTTATAAAAGTTGTTGAATTCAGGAAGAAGCTCATGGGAATGTGTAGGCAAGTACGGGCATTTGTTTGACTGGCTCAAAAATGATGTTGATGACGGCATGGCAGGGCTACAGGATGAAGACAATACTGTGCAATAAGAAGACTGAAGATTTTCTTATAAATATAGATATTAAAAAGATCTGTTGAGCAAGCTGTGTGAAAAAAAATGTAAATGTTCTGACCTCCTTGTTTGGAGCCAAATTACATGTAAATGACAGAAAATGGACGTTGCTGTACATTTATTTTAGTAAATGAACTCTGAATTCAAAAACTCTTATGATATAGACACATTAAACTCACAGTGAATTTCAAGCATTTGTGCTGAAAATAGTGTTGAGCTTATTAAAAAACTTGGTAACACTTTATTTGACGGGGTGTGCATAAGGCTGACATAAACATGAAGGAGTCTTTATGAGTGTCTATGACTGTTGTCATGAAGTGTCACTCTGTAAATAATGACACTTTTAATGCAAAGTTGCGTTAAAAGTCCATTAAAAGCGCCGTCTTTGCATTAAAGTGTCATTATTTACAAAATAATACAAAGCTGGCAGTTTTAAAGGACTTTTAATGCAACTTTTAGAACAGCTTTGCATTAAAAGTCTCATTATTCACCGAATGGCACTTCATTACAACATTCATAGACTTTCATAAAGAATCCTTCATGCTCATCTCAGGTGTTATGTCATGTTTGACATTGTCATGTCAGTCTTATGCACCCCCCTTCAAATAAAGTGTTACCAAAAACTTCAAATTTGATTTCTTAGAAAACTATGCTACATAATACCAGTAAAAAAGTATTCTTGATTCAGAATTTTTTTTATTTTTAATTTTTTCTTATGGCCCTCACACTCACGGTGAAGAAAGCTGACTTGATAGGTGCCTGGCAAACCCCATTTTTTCCTTCTACTCAACTTCCTTTCAATATGATTAGTTGCAGAACTGTGTGAACAGCCAGCTTCTTTAGCTACAACCTTTAGCGGCTTTGGCTTTCCCTACTTGTGGAGGGTGTTAATGACTGTTAAGTCAATAGCTTCTTCATCACGGTGTAGACTTTGACATGACTGTAACATAAATTTTATTTCTAGACCTTTTTTTTTTCGTCTCGCATAATAGAAAGCCATGATAATAAAAATTGATAGAAAATACTTTAATTCTATCACTCTGTGTGTAATAAATCTATATGGAATATAGGAGATCCCCTATTTTAATTGAATCCCGGAAATTATGGTTTTGATTTGCTGGGACGCACCTTCATGTCACAAGGCCAGGGATTAATTGGACGGACAGACAGACATTTAGACAGATCGCTCGCTCCTGTTTCCCAATGCAACCGCAGTATTGTCTCATTTCTGCGAGGTGTTATGTCGGCTGGGTGCAGCGCAATCCCCCCCAGCTCGTGTGGATGCGCTACAGTATTTACCAATATTGAAATAGCTTGGGATGAAGTGAGTATTAAATCAGGAATGTGCTTGTGGCAGATCTCCACCCTTGATAATATGGGGTGTTTTTTTTTCCCAAGTGGTTTTGCCCACTTGTTTTTCCCACTATGTTTTTTTTTTTTCTCCCTGCGCAATGCTCTTTCACTCTTCCAGTAAAACAGTTCATGTGTGTGTGTGTGTGTATGTGTTTTTCAAGGCAGCTTGTTTTTATTCCGGTTGCTGTCTGCGTTTGTCATTATACTATCTTTACAAGTCTCGGGTTGTAAGCTGGAATGTAAAGTCACACATGTCCAAAGAACACAATAAAATCTGCGGGTTTCACTTCCTATGTACAGGCTCTTGGCTATGCAGTACGCATTTATCTTGCTTATTCACATAGTTAGGCGTGCTATAAAAAATGGCTAACTTCCCCTGGCCTGTTGTGGTAAATAGATGTTGTTTAAAGCTTCTGAATTTGGACGTTACTGGAAAAGGCAACCATCTTATGCTACAGTAAGCAGGTACAGAATGGGTCCTTCCTTTTGTGCGTCTAAATTGTAAAGGGACACATTCAAGAAGAGCCACAAGGACATTATCATTTAATTTGAGCAGAGATACTGGTTGTGTGTTTCTGTTACTCTTTCCCATTCATTCGAGGCGCTTCATTCATTCTGTTTTTTTTTTTTTTCTTTAACTGTGCCACAGCGTTCAGTAGCCGAAATGATAGCCTACTCCTTTGTCTGTCCCAATGTACAATTTACACAGCTTGGTGATTTGGTCAGACAGAGACCACACGATGAAGGCGATATACCACAGAGCAAGTGGCAAAAGGATAGGAAACATGCAATGAAAAGTGCAAGGAAGTGGATGAGGTCACCCACATTCAACAAGCGAAAATCAAGAGACTCACAGCCTCAAAATTAAAGATGATCATTTCTCTGACCTACAACATTTATGCAGCCACCACTGAAAAACTTACACGAGTCGAGTGTTTTTTTTCTCTCTTCTTCCTCTTTTCCCTTTCTTCCACGCAAGACTGTGCATACATTCATTTAAGCTGAGTTTAGACAAACCACATGAGAAGAGGATACAAACAGAAGCCAATTAAAGAACGAATGGGGGTGGAGGGGGTTGCAACAATAAAATTAATGTCATGAAACAGCTGCGGTCAGTGTTTGTGTGACACTTCACAGGCTTTCATAAAAGAGAGGGCAGAAGAAACTGTTTAGGTATAATGACTGGGAACCAGTTCACATTCCTGATTTCGATGGCTTTGTTTTTTTATTTTTAGTTTCGACTTGAAAGGGTCAGGAAATGTGGGTTATTATTGTTGGTTGTAATTGAGTTTTTTTTTTAAGGATTAAGAGATTAAGTGCCTTCATTTAGTCTTTATTTTGCCACTTGAACAACATTTGCCATGTTAGCAAATAACGAGTAGTGTTGTTCCTAGATGCCAACTTATATAACTTATCGGTTTTTGTTTACATGTGATAGCTAAAGACTAACAACTATAAGTCTGGCAAGGTGATATTGTGATTTCCTCAGTGTGGTGAGACTCCACCAGCCTTTAAGGGTAACGCCCACAGAGGCTGATGCTTTCCATTTCCTCAGAAATTGCAGTTTATCATTGTGAATGAAATATCCTGACAGCAACTGAAGAAAGCCATGATTTATTTTGCCTCACAAATGAATTTCCCTCCATGTTATGAACTGACATGCTGGAGCAGCATTCGCTGCCATCTGTTTAAACTCTTAAATGCATTGCAACAATTTCTGTTTCAAACAGTATAGTTACTAAACTTATGGTAATCTCATTTATGACTATCATAGTGATATTTATAACTATGGCACATTAGCATAAACAAAGGTAAATGACATCCAGAGTGGTGCTGAAACCCTTTGTAACTGTGGGAACTTTCTTGGAAATTTTTGAGCTTAATGATGTTTGATTCACTCCTCGAATTCCACCAGGGGGCGTCACAGCGGACCGGAAGTGACATGACGGCGAACCGGAAGTGGCTGGACGGAGATTCGGACGTGGTTTTCCGTCACCATTAGCTGAAGCAAGCGAGTTAAATTAACCTTTAAGCTACTTCTTACTTACTGCACTCACAATACTTTTTTGGGTATTGCTCAATGTGGTGAGTTGATGAATGTTGTAAAGTAGAAATATGTGTTCTATATGTGTGTTTTTACAAATTAGCTTTAAGCTAATGAAAATGCTAATGGTTTCATGGTTTATTTTGTACATTAGTTGCTAATTAGCACAACGGTAGCTCTTGTTTATTGCACAGTGGCATCTAATGCTGATGTCCATTATACCTTAAAGTATTCAAGGAGTTAAATATGTGGTTTATAATCAAGCATAATCGGCGATGATATGGTAATATGATTTACTTTAAAGGTCTAAATCTAAGTTTTATGTTTTTGTTGATTTGAATATTATACAGTACTAAGTATTGCAATTTAGTTTTCACTTTGTTTAGTTTAACTGGCACTTTTTGATGCTGAGTTGCTCCTGCCGTTTCCTTGCAGAACATTCTCCAGGCAGGGAGTGAGACGAGCTGTGGGCCTGCAAACACACCTTCGTGTGTCCTGTCACTTCTTGCTTTAGCTATAATAAAGGTAAGTATAGCCAATTTAACAGCACAAATCTTGTGTCTACACCAGCTAGTGTGGTTAAATAAAACCATGATTTTTATTAAGAAACTTGTAGTAGACCTGTGTAGTTTGCATTTAATCCTCTGATGCACAACACATGTTCACTCTTGCTAATCCTAAGCAAGGGTAAAAATGTCCCAATACATTTATTTGATGTTGATTTTGCTTTTTGTCTTTAATATTTCATTTAGAAATTGTTTTTTTTTTTTTAGCACATAATGTTTACAGACATGCAACAAAAATTATTTTTGTCACTGATAATTTGGAATTATTTCATGCCATATATCATATTAATTTTTTAAAATGGCTACTTTACCATTAAGTGGGTTCTAACTACGAAATATTTCAGCATTCTTGTTTTTTTTTTCCTTCTTTTTGTTACACAGTAATATCTTTGGTAAAAGCCAAAAGCAGTGGCTTTTAACAAAGCCACTGCTTTGGTAAAAAGCAGTATAGTACAGATACTATAGTGTATCTGTACTGTAAGCTCATGAAATATAACCAAGCCAAAATAAAACTCATCACATCACAAACTCTCGTATAAAACATGTTTTTATATGCCTCACACATGACCAGCGCATGTTCCGTTACTGTCTCAATGTAACACTATAATCCACTGTATTTTACTGTATTGCACTTTAAGCCATCCTACAATTTTTCTTATCAAAAAATCAAACAAAACAATGCATTATTAAACAAAAAATCACTGTGCTCAGACTTACATTTTTGTTTACATTTTATACTGTATAGTCACTTGTCTGTCTGATTGCACTGCACAGTTTCTGGACATCGTCCAGCGTCTCGTTTTCTGAGCGTCTCCCTTTGAAGACGCTTCTTTCGATTGTGTAGTGTACCCCTGCGTTACAAATTAATTGCAAATGTAGGTGGATTGTTCCTGCCCCACTTGTGCAAACTTGATTTAGAATCCAAAAGCTTGTTCACTGGTTAGGAAAAAAACTAAAATAATTTCTGCTAAAATAAAAAAAATTAGGATGTATAATGATCACCAACGAGATAACTGGAGAATGCCTGGAACACTGATTTATGAAATTTATTGCAAAAAAGAACATAATCACTCAATTTTGTTGCATATTGTGCATCAAATATGAAGACAGTCTTCATAGGCTGCCTTTCAGTAAAATAGCAGAATAAGTTTGCATTTAGATTGTTAAAGTAGGACAATATGCGAGCAGCATAGCTGAGGGTTTGTGTAAAATAAATAACAGTTTATGTGAGCAAACAAACAGGAGAGAAGAGAATGATATGATAAAGATACACTGATGTCATCTTTTATGTGCGGTTTGTGAATTAGCTACGTTTCACGGTGGCATATTTTGACCTTATTTCTATCCTTACCTACATCAATCCTAACGGTCAGCAGAAAGACAGTTGGTTCTTGTGGACCCGGGTTGATGTCGGGTTTCAAAGGCTAAACGCTCTCCAAGTTCAATCACTCAGGCTCTTTCGCTGTCAGGACCCATAAACAGTGTCTCCGCAATTACCAACAATTACAGAGTAAACTTCCACCTACTGTTACTGAATGATTTTTTTGTATGTTTTAAGGGGCCTTATAAATGAATCTGTGTGAAGAGCTGTTTGTTTTTGCGTTGGGACCACAATCTTCTAATCCTGGAGCACTTCAAAGTATTTACAGAAACAAGCCATAACAGGATCAGCCTCTGAACAAGCCAACGGATCAAAGGGAGGGGCTGCTGCCTACATAAATATGGAAATAATATGACTCAGTGGGAACTTAGGGTGTAACAGAGACTGTATGGCAGACGAGAGGAATTGATTGGGAGACGCACGAGAGACAAAGACTTGTTTTAAATCCAGGACCTTGATGTTGACCATTTATTAATGTAGTCAAACTGCTTGAGTTATTATTATGATTTTTTTTTATTACAGAGGAGCAGTAATAAAATTAATAGCTTTAAAACTTTCCCTACACATCCAATCCATTGGGGGGGTTTTCTATATTGAGTGAGTTATTGTATTTCATCTAAAGTAACTAAAAATAATAAAAATCAAAGGCAAAATGCTTGGCAGATGCCTTTGGATGCATTGGTTCATATTAAAGTAAACAGTAGTTCACTTAATAGTTTGACATAAATATTATTAAAACAAATCAACATCACTTTTACGACTGCATGTTTTCATAAGAAAAATCAGACCATGTTAATATTGTTGCTTAAATGAAAAGAACATTGTGAACGTTTTTAATATTGCGTTGTATCTTTTTGTAATTCTTTTTATACGACTCACGGTGCCATTAGAAGGAGGGTTGTCCCAACCATTCTAGTAGAATGGATGGTTCAGGGATGGTTTGACTATCTCTGAAGCTGAAATATACTGAAGCCAGCAGTGCTCATCTGGATGAGATTGTACAGCAGTTGGGCGCAGAATCTATTGATTTTAAAACAGATTGATAAGTTTTTGTTTTTGTTTTGGTGTTTTCAAGGAATTTAAAGACTACAAGAAGGTTTCCTATCCAGTGTCTAATAGTGAGTTCAATTTGGTACATTTAACCTTTGCTGCAGGGCTATTGTTATTCATCTGTATGCTTTTCTTTAACGTCCTAACTTGGGTATATTTACTGTAGGCCCTGGTCTTATGTTTTTCAGGTCTCTGTGGATTGGCAACTTCTGGTTGACTTGTCTCGGTGGAGGTAAAACGAAAACAAAGATGGATTTGGTGTGAGATAAAAGTACCTATTTACTGGTTGGTCTATAGTCTCTGTCCAATCAGAGCCAGGTATTGAGTAGTTGGTGCTTTTAGTCAGTTTTCAGTTAATTAAATCCAACTGAAAACTGATTAAATCCAAGTCTATGGAACACAAAATGTCACCAAAATCACTCTGTTCCTCTAAAATCTTTCAAAAAATCATAAAAGTGTATCGAATCATATTGTCTGCTGAATATCGTGATATGTATTGTATCGTGAGAAGAACACCGTATATTGTATTGTATTGTGAGATTATTGTATCGCCACAGCCGTAGTCTATAATCAACCTATCACTGTAGAATAGATTTGCTCCTTCACCATGTCAAAAAGGGGAATGCTCAGTTTGAGCATCCGGTGGGGTAGTTATCAGGTGTCTCCCAGGTGGAGTACATGTCCCACAGGGATCAAATTCTGTGGGATGATGTGGCTATACACACATCATCTCAGGTTCAGCATTAATAAAATGCTTAAAAAAAGAAAAAAAGCCTGGGATCACTGATCCTTCTCTCTGCAATTTGTTTGTTGGTCAGATTACTGGTAATAAACGTCAAGGTTCCACCTCCAATAAAACAATATAAGTTATTACATTTTATATAAAGCATGCATATACCGTATTTCTGAACCAATTCCACTGCTCTCTGTTGTGTTTGTCCAGTTTCACTACTGCTGTTCATAATCAGTCCTCTGAACCTCATGAGCTGCTATAGCGGTAACGCAACCAAATGAATCAGCTGGATATGAACAGAGAGAGTCTTAAAACTTACAGTACTCTGGCCCTTGAGAACCAGAATTGCTCTGGTTTGCTGATATACTCAACTTAGCGCAACTAACTGTAGGGCTTTTAAAATTCAGTAAACGCCAGCTCAGACTATTCATTAATGCTTTTTTTTTAAACTTCCTTTCACATCTTTCATGGCCAAGTTGTTATCTTAGCACACTTTTCTGCCATTCAGACATCCTAGTCACATCATCCCTTCACAAGTTTCATGGGCTGAGACAGATTACTTAATAGACTTACATTTACTGTGCAAATCCTATTTAAGCTAAAATACGAATGCATATCCTCTAGTTTGTCTCACGCAGTCTTCATAATTTAACCTTATTTGAACTCCAATTTTATACTTGCAACAATGCATTCAGCTGCTTATTGCCCACCGGCAACATGCGGCCCGAATCCATGCAGTGATGTCATTTTCTGTGAACCAGGTACATAAGATGAGTAGCTCTTCCAGGCCACGAAATATTATGAAGGTAATAATTATCTGCTGGATGCTGACTCTGTGGCTAGGTATGGATTCAACAGAAACATAAGTCAGCATTTGAGCACTTTAAACTCTAAAACTTAACTGGAAAGTTGGCAGCCAGGCTTTGGAGGGAAATGTTATCCCTGTAACCAATGTTTGTATGCACAGGAGATAAATTTTGGTGCAGGGAATGTCAGTTTTCCATTTGAGTGCAGTTCAAAATTAAAAACAGCCCCATTCATAAAAAAGTATGAAGAAAGCCTGAGGCCTCGGTTCTCAACTGGAAAACGGTAGAGCATCAGTCTCTGCCTTCAGCAGAGCAGTTTAAGCATCTTGGTGTGTTGTTCACAAGTCATGGTAGGATGATGTCCGGCTAGACGGACCGAGTATCCGTCTGCTCTTGTTTGTTGAAGAAAAAGTTGAGGGAAAGAAAAGGAAGCTCTTGATTCATTTGTCCCAATTATAACTTCTCTATGGCTGTGAAGTATGGATGGCTGAAGTAAGCTTTCTTTGTAAAGTGGCTGGACTTTGCATGGGAGATCAAGTCTGTCATCAAAGTAGAGTTGCTACTCTGGATTGAAAGTTCAGGATGCCTCCAGTTTGTCCATTTGGAGTTTTTCTTACTCATTGGCTTGTTTTGGAATTTCCTGGATTCCTCCAGAGAGACACGTGTAGCGTTTTCTTTATAATCTGATATTGGATGAGCACCAAAAAATGGACAGATGCATAAAAAATAAAGGATAAATTAAGCAATCTTATGTTTTTGCTTTCCCATTTTTTGACACGGAAAGCAAAAATTCAATCAGACCTTTATCTTTATTAATCTCACCAGCTTAAGTATTTAATAGTTTCTCATTTTACTCTCATTCACTTTGGGTTGGTTCAGACTAATAAAAATATATTTTCTATGCCTTATGTTCACATTCAATCATGGACCAATAAGTAAATAATCAATCAATTATAGTTAGAATTCTGCAACTATGTTTTATAACATAGTTATGTCTCACTTTAAATCAGACTAAACTTTTCTGGTTATAGATCAGTTTTGTTTGCTAAATACCAGATCAGTAAGCAATATGTATTATTATTATTATTATTATTTTTTTTAGCATTTAACGTTGTGGAAATACTTCCAGAAGCATTTAACTTTTAACTTTGGCCTATCCCTCCTGACTAATTTGATCACAGATTTTCTGTCTGAGGTGAGATCAGGGTAAATACTCTCTAAAACACTTCGATGACCTTAAGTCAGACTGTATGGCAGGGGTCAATGTTTGAATCCGTATAAAGAAAAAACATTCTCATAATTTTGGTATAAAATGTAATCCTAAATTATATAAAAGAGGAAAAAGTTTGTCTGATTTAAAAAAAAAAAAAAAAAAGTTATGTCACAGTGAGAAAAAAGAAATCATATCGTTTCTATGCAATTTCTGTAAATATTTGGTTTTGGCTTTAGTTTACCTCTTAGTATTTGTCTCAGTCAAAAAGCTATATATATGTATAGAAATTTGTGCTTGCTGCTTGTGTGTCTGCAGGAGTGTGTGGGAGTGTGTGTGTGGGTTCAACACAAAAATTATAGAGGTGCTGGGATGAATATTTAAAGCAGATTTGATGACTGACCACAAGGGCCTGTGGCCAATTTATAGTGTAAGACAGTGTGAGCTGAAAAAGACAGAAAACGTGACTTGCTTGAACCAATAGCTGGAATCTTCAATGCGATGTAAACTTTAAAAAGAAATACATATGCTTGACCCCTCACGTGGAGGGGTTTCTCTTTACCAGCATAATCGAGGTTGATGCTGGAAACCCACTTTTACGACTTCCCACTTTAATTTCTGCTCCAAACATAAAAGCATTTGTTATATAATAAATCCCAGTGACTTCCAGGGGAAAAAACCTATAACTCACTCCAGTTGGATAATGTCTTCCATTTGTTTAGTCACAAAAAAAAAAGGTTTTGGTTCGGGATCAGAGACGAGCGCATTTTTGAAAGTGCGCAGACTGGCCATTGATCAGTCAGTTCCTCCGCAGCAAAGACCAGGACAATGCCTCTCAGTAGTCTCAACAAAAACTCCACGAATCACAGTCTGTTCCTGTCGCACTGCGAGGAAGCTCCATGTCAGTGTTTCATCTGAAGGCGCCCACATGCTGTTGCTTTATTACCCCCCACCCTGCCCACCCACACGTTTGGCTCGCTCCACCTAAAAGCACAGAGACCGGGCACACACGAGCCACACAAACATAAACTGTTATAAGAAAAGAAGGGTTTGATTTTGCACTATCCTGCAGTGTAACAAAATTGTCCCCATTAAAGTGTTGGGTCTTTAACTACAGATTTAAGATGCTGATTTGTGGCTAGAAAGTTGGTGAAATGGTTGGGTCGTCATATTTACTGTGACATTTACACACTGGAGCGGAGCTGCTTTGCGGCCACCAGCTGAGGATTTTGGCTTTTTTAAAAACATTTTTTTTACAGCTACCAGGTGTGAATGTGGGCAACTATGAATCAGAGTTGTACTGAAGAGAATTTGTCATGTTGCGTCTTTGGTATGAAACTGAAAGCTTGCTAAAACTGTATCCTAGTCTTTTAACAAACACATGAGTTAAAGACGTACTCTTAGTGGTAAGAGTTTAATCTGCTACATAGTATAGTCCTTTATTTCTTTTTCTAATGTGCAAAACAACAGCAACTAGCAACTGTAAAACTCTAGATTCAAAAAGTACGGTAGTACAAATGTTTATCACTTTGTTGCCACTTGGGGGCAGAGTCAAGAACATTTAGTATGCGGTTTAGTTTGTTTTTGGTGACATAGTTGTTTCGCAAAGGTGTGCATCCTTTATCTATTGTTTTTTGTTTGTCTCTTTTTAAAGATGTAGCTGAATAAAATGTGAGCTCAAAGTAGAATTTATAAGTTTAACAGGAGCTCAAAACATGTTTTTTTCACTTCACATTTATGATTGGGGAGGCGGTGGGGCATATCCTACTTCGCTTGTGCTTTAGCTTCACTACAGTACAATGAAAGTCAGCAGTCAGTTTTGAAACTGGACTCATATGGCATCACTCTGTGTCTGTCTTATATCATGTACTTATCACTGACCAATTCCTGTGCAGGCATCTGACATCGTTCTGCGATTCATAGCATGGAGCTTCAACTATCAATTGAAACCATGTGCCTCATATTAAACACTTCCCCTGCACTTCAAATAAATCAGCCATGGTTGATGTTCAAATTTTATTGCCGCTGTATTAGACTGCGTCATCCCAGTCAAACTACAGATATTCTATTATTTTGTGTGTAGGTGTGTGTGTGTGTGTGCAGCTACTGTTCTGTTCTGTAATTCAGATGTGCTAACAGTGTAAAAACAAAGTAGATGGCTTTCACACAGTGGAAAATAGCTCCTTGCTAACTCAGTGGAAATTTAGGTATAAATACTTTGCAAGTTGCAATATGAACAAATTAACCTGAATGTAAAGTTCAGTCAGAAATATTTTCAAACTTTCCAGTATGAACTAAACCGAATCCTTGCGATCCAGGAAGAAGAGCTGATGACTTTATTAACTTCTGTTTAATTTAACAGTTCTGTATTTCTAAACTCATCAGCCAGTATTTGCTCAATCAAACACTTCTTGACTAACCAACCGCTCTTAACAATACAAACAAAAAACAATGCATTTCTCTAAATTTTTATTTTTAAAACAGCTGTACAAACATGATAACTAAAGAAGGTTGTGAAGACTTTATACTGGATTTTTGAGGTAGAGATAAATGAGAAACCTCAAACTTTCCCACTCTTGAGTTGGAAATTACCTCAATAACTTTTTTTTATGTAAAAAAAATTCACTTCTTAGTCAAATCTAACGCACATTTAAACCACACTCTTCAACCAGTTGTGCACCACCAGTAAATTAGAAGGCTTCCTTTTTGGAGGGGCCTTTCAGGATAGTAGGTACTTCAAGATCTTTATTGTTCAATGATGAAAACTGGATCAGTTAGAGTACGCTGTATATTCAGCTTGAAATGCTCTAGTCCTAATGTATTCACACTCTAAATTCAAGAGTTATCTTTGCATAGAGCAGTTTCATATATAAACACTTAAAAAATTGTATTTTCAGCGAGCCACCGCCTCCCACATTCAGCGCCCCGTCTCACCCCAAAGTGCCTTAGTGTGCCCGCGAATCAACCCATTTTTAATGGCGCCTCCCCCTCTGGCATTGCTGATAATTCCCTGTGATAAAATAATGTCATAGGTGAGGGTCAGACCTCAGGAGAGGATGACATGCTTCTGACTCTCCTCATCTATCCAGGCCTTTCATTACTAATCCCCATGCAGCTCCGTCTTGCGTGAAACCTCAACCTTATAGGCTCAACCTCAGTCCAGGGCCCTGAGACAGCCAGGCAGCCAGCCCCCCTTTGGAGAGGCACGCTGCCTTTGTGTGGCTGCACTCCCCCGGCTTGTCTGCCTCCCATTATTCCCCCATTCAAAATCCAAATCAAAGCCAGCTCGCATATGAAACGCGTTTGAGGTTTAAAGTCTAGTACAACTACAGCAGCTACTATTTCCAACCCTGCATGATGGATCAATATTCATGTTTCCACAGTAAGATCTGTAGAGGTAGCCGTTCTGCTGCAACTAATCACTCCAACGTTATATATATTATCTTTTTTTTTTCCAGGACTAATAAGGTCTCGGAGATATATTTAATTACCAGGAAGTATGTTTTATTTTAATTAATACTGGCTCATTCTTGTGGCGAGACATGATTATAGTGTATCTTTTTACGCTCCTAGTTTGACAACTAGTAAGTCAAAAGGAGTGCCAGCAGCCTGGAGACGGGGGAAATGTGAAGTACAGACAGACAGATTTTTTTTGCTTTTGTAGCTCTCTCTTTATTTAATCTAGCACGAGTGGAAATGAAACGACAGCTGCAGCGCTCTCATGTACCCCCCCACCCCTTCCCCCGATAGTGATGACGGACTCTTTTTGATTCCCCCCTTTTTTTTCTTTTCCTGGATGTTCGTTTTTGCTACAGTGCCCTTTCAATAAATATTTCTAAGTCTGTCAGTTAATTCTGAAATTCCGTCGATGAACTCTGTCCAGAAAAATAAACGGGGCAGTCGCAGCAGTTGGCCTGGACGGGGAGTTGTTATTTTGTTCGGGGCTATTGGCAGCGACTCTTCACAGAAATATTGCTTATTTTTGCTTCGTTCCAGAGTCGAGGCTCTGACAGTTTGTGTGAAAAACTGCAAACTGGATTGTCGTTTAAACACAGCTCCTCTGCTCTGTAATTATGAGCAACGTTCACGCAGACGGCTTTTACAGACAGCCACAGAATAAGGATGGTTCTTCAGACGTACACATCCCTGCAATCTCTAACAAATAGTGGTCAAATTGCAATCAGAGGTATAAAAACAATAATTTTCCTCATCACATTAGTCATCACATTTGCATCAATCTGTGCCTGCTGCTCGAGGATTGAACTAGAAAACCTTGGAAATCCCATTGGGAGTAATTTGTTGGGTAGGCTTTGGGAAAACACTGTGGTGAAATTCAATGTCAGCTTGCTCAGTTATATTTCTTTATAAAGGATGCAGTGCGCTACAGATGTTGACACAATTACCTCAAAAATGTCCTGCGTCAAAACTTGCGACTGTCATCGGTTGTTTTTTTTTTTGACCCAATGCAGGGCTTTGTTGTAAAAATCCTGAGAGGGGCAGTGGCCATCATGGCCCACAACCCACTGAGCGGGCTCGCTCTAAAATAGAATGGTACATTCCAAACCAATATAACAGCGGCAGTGCACCATCACAAGACCGCAGTAAATGGCAAAATTATTGTGCATACTTTCTGAGGCACGCCTAAAAAACCCCACTGTGTCCACATGCACTCCATCTAACATCAGGTAGTATTTAAGTGTCCTTCACCCTAATGTATGACTAAACATGCTGCCCCTTTACCAAGAAGCCCTGATATGCAGAGCGGGGCACTGTCATTCCGCACCAGACACTTTCAAAACAGGATATGGTCTGGATTTCTCAGCTCTATATAATAAAACCCAACTCCAGTTTGATTAAAGTAAGAGAAAAAGACAAAGAGTCATGCACACTGCCACCCACTTCCTGGGAAACTGCTCTTCTGTGTGTGGATTTCCTGGCAGCTTGCAAACAAGATGCTAGGACTTATTGCCTTAAAGTGTCAGGCCGGATTCCTCTTGTTGAAGGAATGGCTTAATAGCGTGACAGGCAGTGTCGGGTTTAGACAGCAGATTGAACAGCCTTATAAATTTACAATGATGAGTAAAAAAAATAGGGAGTAAAGGGAACTAAGGAAAGCAATGTCAATTCCGTACCATGCCCTGGAGCAGCCCTCCAAGGATATAGACATGGACAAAAACTAGAAAACCACACCTCAAGGACCCATACCCAATAAAACGGAACCTGCTACCAGCCAGTGGACTGCTAACCCATTGACTGGTCCAATGGTACCCCAGAACACCAAACAAAAACAGCCACCCACATATGTGAACCCCATTGAGGGACAAACTCCACCGAGTGCATTCCTCATACCCCGCACCCCTTCGATGTTCTAGAGCAGCCCACAATACCAGGCAAGGTTCTGACTGCCAGAACACAGTCTATGTAGATGGTTTTGTCTCCGCCTGGAGAAAATGATTTCCTGAAACTCTTAAATCTGGAAAGGTTGCCTCTAAGGTTGACATGAGCCGGCTTCCAGTATCAAGATATTACATCCATTTATTTTCTATACAATCTTATCCATGCAATGTTGTTAAAGAAGAAAGGTAGACCACAGAATGGTCACCAGTCTCATTTTTGTAGTCTTCTTTTCATCATTTTGCCATTTTGACATTTAAACTATTGAAGTTTTCATCCAAATCATGAATCATAGTTCTACTAACAAAATGCCAAAGAAAGTAAATAAGACAGGAGTTTTCTGTGCTGCGTTTAACATGTGCCAACACAACCCCTTAGTGCTACTTACTGCCAGTCAGCTGGCAGCTAAAAGGTTATTATGGTTTTCCTTTTAATACACAAAACAGGAATTAGGCTGATTATAAATATTTCAGACAAATTCCTGAAACTAAAGGAGCACCACACTAACTATTAAGTTCATGTTTTGAGCAGTATGTCAGCAAGCTAGCTAATAGAGTAGATAGCTACACTAAATCAGTTTATATAATTTTGTTATACTTTTGTGTGAACGGAGAATGGAAAACAGCATATTATTCTGTTCTAAAAGCATGTTCAATTTAAAACTTCTCTTAATATTTTTGCCAAGTTCTGTGCATCAAAATATAAATAAGACATATATATAAACTGTAAGATCAATTATTATCTATTTTTATTTTTTATTGCTTTAGCCAAAATTTTTGATTTTTTTTTTTTTAAGGTTGTAAAGAAAAGCAGTAAGATTATCCAATACATTTTTACTTAAACTTTTTGTGTTCATATCAAGATACTGTCAGACTGTTGTGTTTTTACTCAAGGGTGTCATACCTTGAGCATCACATACCAGCCGACGCCTACACTGAAGTGTTCGAAAATCTGTTCCTTCTGTGTTTTGGTACTCAAACTCATGCTATCCCACTCCGCTGCTGGAAAAATTAGGAATGCCCCAACAGCTCTCCTTTAAAAAGAAAGCATGTGAGAATATTGAATTAATGTTATTAAGACCGTTAGGTTACCACCCAGCGAGAAAAAAATAGTGCAGGCCTCAGCCATTATATTCTTTGCAGCTGTTAATCACTTTGTTACACTCCGAAACTTTCATCTGCATAGTTTTGGCCGGAGCAAGGAGGAGAAGTCAAACCCAGGGCTAATCCAGAGATCTGTCTACGGCGTAGCCCGTCTTCCAACCCCGCACTGAAAGCTCCCAGTGAAACACACAAACTCCGCTGTGAGGTATCCTTGAGGAAAATATCCACTTACTTCACAGTAACACATAAAGGTGTTCCTCAAACCAGGTGGAAATAGGAAAACTGACACATGCCGTCACTCTAGCGCTGTCAAAAAACCCTCCTGTTTCCAGCTTTCTGAGGTGAGCGTATCTGCCAGGACTTTGCTGGCCTCCGAGGAGGACGCGGGGTGAAAGGGAGCAGTGAGTTGGACCAAAGCTGTCAAAAGATTTAATTTAATCTTGATGGAAAACTTCAGCTCACACAACAAATAGTAATACGGCTCTATGTGTGCTTTGGTTTTTATTTGTTAACAGAATTTATGGTCTAAATATTGACTTTAAATTGGCCCTTTAATTAGCCGAAGCAGTTGGAAATACTCAGTAACTGATGCAGTGAAAGCAAGTCTTTGGATGCTGACCCACAAAAAAGAGGGCTTACAACGCTGGGCACCAGGGCGTTGCTAGACATAAGACAACAAAGAGGCGCAACCTCCAGCTGTGACCTACAAAGATGAGGTGTTGTTCATTTATTAGTTTGTTTTTAACCTGATGTAAAAAGAAATAGTTACATCCATGATTCAAATCTGCACTGGATGGGGATCAAGTTCATGTTCAAGAAACCAGTTTGGGGTAAGCTAAGCTTTATTGCCTTATACTGCTTAAAGTAGCGATCAGAAGATAAGTAGACTGCAGTCACAAAGGTACGGTAGGTGTCTGATGGTACAAGATTAGATGGAACCATGTTGGATACATCATAGTCTCACTCCACGATATGAATGCTGCAAATGAAATCGTAACTCATTGGACCTTTTGCAATCTGTTAGTGACCAGTTTTGGAGAGCCTGTGTGGATTGTAGCTTCAGTTGCCTTAGCTGATTGCTGTCGGACCTGGTGTGGTCTCCTGTTGTCTGCTTCAAGGGTGAACATGTTGAATTTCCAGAGATGATATTCTACGTACTTCAGTTGTAGTGAGAGATTATTTAAGTCTCTGTTTTGTTCCTATTATCTCAAACTAGTCTGCTCATTTTACTCTGACCTCTAAATATCAAGAGGGTATTTTATTACCATATATCAGTCTTTCTCAAACGGTGGTGCCACTGGTGGTCTGCGGTGGTTAGCTCCAAGTGTGACGCATAAAGTTAGCTTACCAAAGGATTGTGTATAAAAATAGTAATGGATAATTGGCTAAAAACCGGGTCATTCAAGAGAAAAACTGAAGGTACCAGTAGAAAGTTTCACAAGGTGGGTTGCAGAACTTTTGTTTTTCAACTCTATTACGATACATGCAGATTTTGGTCTGCGTTTTTTTCCTGAATGCGATATGAAGGTGAAGAGGAGGTGAGCAGCGCTGCGACACACGCTGACTAATAAGACATTATCCCCTATGTTATGTGAAGTAATCTGCCACTGAAACCAGTACTTTCTCAAAGTCAACATTAAGAAATCATTGACTTTAGTCAAGCTCGTATATCTTGCTAAAAAGTTAATTGTAAGTTAGCTTTGTCTACTAAGATATTTGCACAAGAAACTAGACCACAGAAAGTTGGTAAGATTTTGTTTTGGCAGTGTGAAAACCAGAGGTATGGTTTTTATGTGAATTTTGCAGCGCCGAGAATAGCAACAAAAAAAAAGAAGAAGAAAAAACATTAATTTATGGCAGTGTCTCAAACTTTTTCAGGCAGAGGACCACTTAAGCCATTTAACAAACACTCCTGGACCGCCTAACTTGAAATTGCCCAGCAATAAAACAACATCTTAATATACACAACACGAATTTAAATATTAGCCTTTTAACTCATTGTCTTTGTTAATTTTTTTTAAGGAATTACTCATCTAAAACAGGCTCCTATATTTTGCTAAAAAATTACTTGTAAGTTTGTGGTCTAGAAACTAGACCACAAACACTTGGTAAGATTTTGTGTTTTTGTAGTGTGTAAGGTATTGTGTGTGTAGTTCAGAAGTTTCTTATATTTTTATAATCTGATCCGGCCACCCATCAGTCACCATCACTTGCTTGGTTTGAGCAAGCCCTGTATTGTGTTGCCGCCATGTGGCAACTCATTTTCTATTTTTGTTAACAAGCAATTGACCAGGTACACTCAAAAGTGGGTCTGGTGACTGTATATCTCAGGGATCTGAGGTAATGGCTCTGATAATGCCTGTTGTCAAGCACATTTCACAGATCTTCCTGTTTGAGTCTTTGTCCAAATACCATGAATCATCTGTTGTACATCAAATAGATCTGCAGTTTCGTCTGACAATGGGAGTCGCATCAGCACGAATGTATTCCAGATCTGGCAACCTGATAGCACGCCTTTCTTCTCCCTGTAAACAGATCATCCATTCAAAGCTTCTACATCTAACTTAAGAGCAGCTCAGGCTCACTGTCCGCTGACTGGTTCCACGTGTCTGTAGGCGAAACCCGTGTGTGAGTCGCGCGCGTGTGCGTGCGCGCGCTCATTGATGCTTTTGCATGTGTGCGGCAACACTAAGGGGGTCATGAGTCACTGAGACACGGACATGACTGATGCCCTCTCTAGGTTTTACTCTAATTACCGCTGAGGTGTTGGTGATTGTCCTGGTGACAATCCAGAGCTTGGCTGGTGTGTTGTTACAGCCTCGCCAAGATGAGGCAGTCACAAATCCAAGCTCATAAGCTGTAATTGCGCGTTTTTCAAAAGTGCAGCACTACTAAGTCACAGCACACCTTGACGCTTGGATGTGCGTAGGCTGTGGCAAACAGCAACCCTGTCAACTGCTGTAGTAATTGCTGCTGAGTAATGTTCTTGCTTTGGCTCGGGTAACAAAAAAGCTCCCCAATAAATCTGGAGACCATTTTAGGACGTCACCCAACAGGCTGTGAGTTTGCATGGGAAAAAAAGCACTATTAAAAGAAATAGAAAAGCTGAAACCATGCAACCTTAACAACATCAAATTAAAGCTCTCATCAAACGCTGGCTGCCACGAAAAGGAGGCGAAAAGGCACAAAGTTGGCCAACAAAGCATCTCAGTTTGAGGAAATACCCACACTGCACAGAAGCACAGCCTCCAGTCATTTCCAATGCTCGCAAAGACAATGGGGATACACTGAGGCTTAAGTAATAAGAACAAAATGACTTCCAGAGCAGTGAGGCCTCCTCGTTTTCAACGTGGCAGTCATGCGGGAAAATCAGAGCCACGCGAACAGAGGGTTTCGTCGAGGATCAAAGATCGTGATTAGCCCGCACTGTCCGTCCGCCTTAATGGGGAGATCTGCTGCCAATGGCAACCATATGCAGGCTGGATTAACCTCTCCATCACAATCACTACCCGAGGGAAGAAGAGAGAAATACAAAGCAGGAGAGGAGGGCAGAACAGAGAGGTGAGCGAAGCCAAAGAGATGGGGACTAGAGAAAGGAGGGGGTGGAAGTATAGAGGTAAACCCAAACATTAAATGTCAGTCCCTGATGTGTGGCATAACACGTGTGCCCAATATGCAGGAACGGCTTCGGTAAGTTTACTGACCTGTAGAGTCCGGAAGTTAGAGGAAACTGCCAGCTGAAACAAGTCTTTCAACTTTTAAATGAGCCACAGTAGATTTCCTGCACTGCACATTTGGAATTTTAATAAATCAGACGCGAGTGAGGAGAGAAGTGGTTGATATAATCATGTTGCTTTGAAGTCTGTGGTGTCATCACGTGTTGTAAAAAGTAGCCATTTCGTTTAAAAATCAATATTTAACTTAATAGTAACTGTAAATTTACCAGAGAGAACACAGGAAATTAAGGGACAGGGATCGTGAAGTTCCAGCCAGATGTAATTCATGGTTAATGTACTAACCATTTTTCCTGGAGGAGAGTTTACCAAAAGACTCCCTGCTCCAAGCTGCAGCTCTCTTTTTATTTTATTTTGTTTGTCAAAAGGTCTTTACGGTGTCCTGAAAGAAGTACATTTGTTAAAACATTTTTTACATCGGATTCATTAAGTTCTAGACTAGTAAAATGTATTGAAATCAAATGGTTTAAAAAACCGTAAACAAAGACTTTTGACTGGAACTACAGAATACAATTTTTGTGTTTACTGGTGTAAGGGTGAACATGCCTCTCCACGTTGAAGTACATGAGCCTCATGGACGAGCACCTGTCAACTCTTACTGTTTGTACGCTTAGGTGAACACCCATGTCCCATTCAGATTTAGCGATGTCATTAATGCCTCATATGGTGCCATTGATGCACAGAAAAGGAGAAGATGGGTCAAATAAGAACGAAAAGGGATTTCCCACTAAAATTCCAGTGCTGTTTTTGTATTTGTTTGGTCACTGAAAGATCAATTAGTTGTACAGGGGAAAAAGTAGATCACTCCACACTGGTTTGGTCCAAAATAAGCAAAAAAGTAAGACAATCTGAAATTGACAAGTTTGTTGGTAACCCTTAGAGTTCATGTCCTTTTTGAGTTGAACCAATGGTGGTAGTGGTGGAGGTTTTTATCTTCTCTTGTGTTCCAAGTTATGGTCTGTTGCTAAGTCCTAGTGTCTTTGTGTGCCTTGGTGAAATCGTGCCGCTGACCTTGTGTTACCGTCAGTGTAGTCTCAGTGTTTTGTGGCCTAATAATGTAGGAGCTTCAGGACCTACTTACTAATTAAACCTCCGGTATCAACTGCCCTGTTCAGTATTCCATCTGGAAAAGCTGCTAACCCACAATTAACCCACCTGCCATAGCTGCTACTTCTTCCCCCACCTGCAATGCCACTGTTAACCTACCAATATAATTAGTTAACACCCTGACTCCACCATGGTTGTTCATGAAATGCACCAAATGTTTTGTTTCCTTGTGGACGAATGTTCAACATATCTGTGTGGTCAATTAATCACTTCAGAACCTTTGAGCTTCCTCTAATAATACATCATTTCAAAAAACTTTTTCAAAATACTGAAGTCTTCATTAATCTTTTGCCACCAGACAGGAAGCGGCTTCAGCTTCCATCAAGGAGGTCAGATTTGTGACAAATCTTTAATTCGTCTAAGGCTACATTCACACGCTTTAATCAAACTCTAGTTTGTTTGTCGTGAAAGTCCAGTTCGTTTGGGGAGGTGTGAACGCATAACCAATAAAGTGAACTCTGGTCCACCTAAAAACCTAGATTGCTTTTCCTTTGAAGTGAACTCTGGCATGATTCAAAGTGTGGATACAAGCAGACCAGAGACCGCTCCAAAAGCACGTAGCAGACTACAGTGCAGGGCATTCTGGGTAAATACTACCAAAACAAACATGCTAGAAGAAGAAATAGCTTGTGGTCTTTTGTAAAGTCAATAAAGAAATCCTTAAACTGCTAAACTTTGACGCCACTCCATTTTTGTTTACATTTTATGAAAAATGAAGTTGTGTTCAGTGTCTGGAGGTTTTCAGGTTGTTTCCTTCAGTACCTCTTGGTGTAGCGCCACCACAGGCGGGTTGTGAAAAGGTTTTTCAAAGGATTTGGATCGTTTGACACAGCGCAAGGTGAAAGCGAACCACACCAGATGAAAATGTAACAAACGTTGCGATTTTGTTCCCCTGGTGGTGACTGCAGCTATACCCGCGTACCAACAAATTGCTCCACGTCTGAACGGTGTATGTCAGTCAGCTGTTTTCCTCTCTATTTTGCGCCCCATGCATACATGCTCTCCTTCACTTGTGTGCCTGTTCTGTATTACTCAGATGAGCCATTGAGTCCTCGGTTTAATGGGCCTCATATCTCTTTCATCAGCAGAAAGCAAAGTCATCACAGCTGAGCGCCGGCGACGTAGGCCTTCAGGGAATAAGAGCCGGATTAAGTGACATCATATCGTTTAGCGGAGGATCTCCCTCCTTTGGCAGCCGTCCTGAGAGCCAGTCATGCCTTCAAAAAGGTGTGCAGTCATTTGGCTCCCAGAGCTCCGTTATCTGCTCTGGTGATCTTTAATTTCGCAGCTGTCCTGACGGTAAATTGGAATGAAAGTGAAGGCGTTGGTTAGCAAGAAGTGAATCACTTGCGTTCATGCAGCCGAGTGACACATCAAGAGCATCTGCTTGTGTCTGCACGTCTGTTCTCCTCCTGAGTGGGTAAGACCTTCTCTTAGGTACAGATTTTTTTGGACTGAGAATCAAGCTCAACGTTTAAGTTGTCAGCTTTTTTATTTCCTCACTTTTCCTGTTTCAAGCTTCGAAATCCCTCTATGTGGCAATTTAGCTCTCCGAATCAAAAAAAAAGGGGGAAGACGGCGTAAAATCTTTTTTTTTTCCATTATCCTGCAAAACTGAACCGTCCAAGACAAACTCATGCAGGCGGATTTTGAACGCTTCGCTTTAATGTTACATCAATCTCCGTCTTCCTTTTGAGGTTTCCTTTCATTTGAAACAAATAAAACGAGGAGATTCTGTAATCAAGTCACACTCGCTGCGGTTGCGTAAGAAGAAAAAAGATATTTGTGAATCGGGTGATGGTTCCTGTGAAAAAGCTCTCTCCTAAGTCCACCATTCCATTCTAATTAAGTGCAACAGATTCGACATAAACGTCATGGCCTTTCACATAATCCCTCCTGTTATAATAAGAACCACCATCAGGGAACACTGATGTAATGACTGTCAAGAACACAAGCGTTTCTAAAAGTCAAATGCCATTTATCAGGGCCACCCACATTACAGTGTGTAGGAACTTTTCAACAAATGTTTACAAATGTATTTTTTTGAAACCCATGAGGAACGCTTTCTAATCTTTAGGCTTGAGTCAATATCATGCTAATTCTGTGGCCGCTTTGACCAAAGAAAATTTGCATTTGATTTCAACACTAAGTGAAGAAAGCTGTTGAATTAACCAATATTTTATAACGTAGACACAGGCATACTGGCTTTTTTCCATTTATTATGCCTTGATGAAGCATTTTTCTTTCTTTATTGAAATTATGAAAATGCAGAAATTGCTCAGCAACCAAAAACAGTTTTTTGTTTTCTTTTTTTAATTTACAGATTTGGACCACGTTAGCAGATGTGACAAATTTACTGTTCATGTCATTGGTCCTTCAGTTTCTAAGCAGACAGCGATGTGTTGCAGTCATTCTTCCAAAGAGTCCCAGCACATTTTCTCAATTTTACCACAGGATCTTGTAAGTTATTCTTCTCCATTCGAAACTTCTTATCTTTTACTTTTGAAAAGCATCAATTATTGATACAGAGCAGGACTAAATAGCAGAATGAAGAAGGAAGTTCCATCCATTTCTTAAATTTATCCAACGTCTCTCTCCCCTTCTTCCTAACAATTCAATCACACACAGATTTAAATAAAAATGGCAAAAGCAAATGAGGAGGAATAGCGATACTTGCCAGCAACCGATGGTGTTATCCAGTTACTGTGTTATTATCTTTGCTTCCTGGAAATTGAGCTGTTACATGCCATGACAATCATGAGTCTGTCACATAGCAACAATCTTCAATAAGAGGCGTTTTCAGATTTGATGCTACCAGAGATCCTTCCTGCCCGCAGCCTCACCGTCCACAATGACTCTTTGAAGATACTTGAATCATATGAGTTATGACAACATTTCATTTCCCTTCTGGATAAAATGTTTTTGAATTTTTACCAAGCTCATCTCCAGACATTCTTTTTTTTTTTTTTTATGTTAGCTAGCCATCTATCATTTTGTATAATATCCATACTGTAAGCCAATGAGTTTGCATAGCCAATTTCCTTTTTTGAACAAATGTGCTGGACTTAAACCTAAACAGCAGCAGCTTCCCGTTTGCTTGGATCATGTCATCTACATGTGTCTATTGTCTCTGCATGGAGAAAAGCTGATATTCTCATCATAGATTTTATGACAAAACCTTCTAGAAATATCTATTTCTGGGGTGGAACAACAAGAAAGAATACATTGAAACATTTCAACAAACTTTCTCCCTGAAGTGCTAAAGTTAGAAACATCTCCTCTTTCCAAATACAGCAAAGAATCTTCCAGCTTTAACAGAAAAAAAGCATTTCTTTGATTTATTTTTTGAGTGAAAACTGGCTCATTTCTTTTTGCAAGAAAATCTCGAACCTAAATGCTGTTCTGCTGTTCAAAAGGGAACCAGGAGGCTATTTAGATTTCTACATAAAGACGACTGAGACAGTCTTTTTCTTTTAGGTCTTGTTTCTGTTATTTCAGTGCGATTGAATTGCTCTTGCTTCGCTTGAGCAGCGTTCAGCACAGTGGACCGGCTGGAATGTGTGTCTTTTCGGTGTAACTTTCGATAAGCTTCATCCTGAAAAGACCCCTCCGCCACCCCAGTGAAGAGTCTTCCCTCAGTGAAGAAGAGCGCGTCGCTTGTTAGGCAGCAACGCGATGATGAGTGTGTGCACATAAAAATTGCTGCATCCACACCCTTACTCTTTAGGGAGGACACCAAGAGGAAAAACTGTAAATCTTTCATATGCAAGACTTTCAAGAATTTTAGTCACCCTTTGAAAATTTGCCTTGATGAGCAGTAATTGCAGTGCGGACCGTTCCATCTTCTGCACACTTTCATGTCCCCTCAGTGGGTCTTGAATCACTGCATCTCGTGGTCTCCCTAACGACCCTCTGGGCGTCTGATGGAGGAGAGAAGACCACCATAAGAGCAAAACTTTGGCATCCGAGACGGTTTCGCTGGTGTGCCGTTTAAATCATCTCAGCCCAATTCCCATCTCAGTAGAAGCTGCATATTCCTGAACAAGATAAATATTTGCATAACACATATACTGTAGTTGCAGCACTGGGCTCGGGCCAGAGACTGGGTAGTTAAAACATAAGCGAGAGAGAGTACAATTTACCATTAGGTAATTACGGCACTGTTTGCATTTCTCTGACAGGACTTTTGTGCATGTTTTACTTCCAGTAACTCCTCCTATGTAAAATACATCATTCTGACATTTTGTCATGTTTCAACCACAGCGTTCAGTGCATGCGTCGGGATTTTATTCTATCAGAAAAATGCAAAGCAGAGCATAATTGTGAAGTGGAAGAAAAACAAGACATGATTTTTCCACATTTTTAAGCCTCCAACACTTTTTATTTTTTATGTTTTGAAGACTGTCACGTGTTTCTCAACCCTACACAAACAGACTATCCTGTCCGAAGCGAAGAAAATCATCCCCACTGAATGGTGCTGTCACCACCGTGTTCCACTACGGCGATGTTCAAAACGACGCGTAAAGGTCAGAAAATGTCAGTTTTGGTCTTATGTCATCACAGCACAAACAGAAGACCTTATGGCCTTCTTTCAACTGTTGCCTCTGAACAAATAGTTGCCCCGTCAACCAAACTTGAGCTTCGGATCCCTAAGGTGTTCCCAGAATTACCACGGTTGCTACTCTGATTTAAGCTTTCATTGGTTAAGTGGACAGCCTTGTCTTAATCGTTTTGCCATACGCTTTCAGTTGTTAGACGATGGATTGAGTCAAAGGAGTTGAATAAAGAAGAAAGAACATTTTGCATTCTTTAACCTCCTTCTATACTTTTCTTGTTGTTTTGAAGTTATGTTCTACTTTATGTTGGCTTCTCACTTAAAACCTTCCGTAAACCCTAAAGTTACATCTGGAGCTCATACTTGTTTTTTTTCTACAGTCACATCTTGAAAACTTACTGAAATATTCTAACTCTCCTGTTCAAATTAGGGAAACATAATAGTCCAAATTTCCTTAACATATACATAAAAAGTGCACCCCACATTCAGGTCCCTTCAGTTACCCACAGTTTCAGAAATATCTGATATATCCTGGAACCTAAAAAAAAAAGAAACAACAAAAAATAAACACTGATAATTTGTTGAGAGAAAATTTTGAAATGTTTATGGTATCTCAGTTACATAATGCGTTTTGGGTTGTCGTCCAATTGGAGAGACACACTGCTGGCTTTCATTAGCATCAGGCATTTTTCTCCATCACATTGAGTGATGCTGCCAGAAGTCTGTGCTTCTGAAAACATCGCAGGGCCCTGCCAACAAGTCCCCCACACCTCCCCTCTGCCTCGTCCAAAAATGCAACCTTCCGCCCCTCAACCCCCCTGTTTTCGGCTCCCGGCACAGCCAGAGTGGGGCCGGGTAGCTGAAAGGCAGCGTGGCCCGGCTCCAAGCCCGGCCACTTTGGAAATTGCCACACGCGAAGTGCTGGCCTCTCCGGTTGTTGGCGTGACGGGGGTCACCTCTGGGGCCTCGGGGGTGGGTAAACACGCATGACCCAAGACAAACTTTCACAATTCCGCCAGGTGTGCAAACAGGAGGCCGCAAAAATACCCGGAAAAAGTCTGACCTTGCAGAAACATTATGACCGCCTCCGATGAACTCTTCTCCGAACGCAGAAGGTTGCGAAGGAGGAGAGAGGCAGACAAATACAGGGTGGAGCCGTCGCTAGAGGACAGGACTCACGAAGGCTTGTTGCACAACGACGAACGCGCAAGATTGATTGGTTTGGATCGGGCCGACCCGTCCTGATTGGTCGTCTGCGTGGAACTCGTTCAGCCGTACCACATTGCTGAGAAAAACAGGAACTTTATGTGAAAGACATATTTCTTGTGTTTTTCACCCTTTTTTTAAAAGAAAGATTCCAGTTTGACATGGCACATTTCAAGTATAATCAGATTTTCTTTCCTCTCCTTTCTTTTTCCTGTCTCGGGCTGCATCGGCGATCCAATCCCCCGTCTCCTGAACCATTGTCTCCTGGGTCGGTGCGTCCCAGAGCTGACCTCTGTGGGGAGTCTTCCAGGCACCACAAGTTGGTCTGTGCGCTCGTATGAACTCAGACTTGTTTGAGCGCTCGGGCCTGTGCCATCGAGTCTGAAGGACGCAGCAAAACAAGGCCTTAACTGGAACCAGATGCGGCACTGTCCTCCCAGATCATCAGATATAATTTGTGTCAGATTTTAGTCCGATAGCCTCGCTCTCCGGCAAAGGGGTGGGCTGTTTGTTTGCGAGGGACAAGCAAAGCTCTGGAGTGTTTTTTTTTTTTTTTCCCCAACATTTGTTTTTATCTTCATCTGAATGCTAAAGGAACGCCGAACACCCATCGCTGCCATCTCGAATTCTCCGCTTTCCACTTAAAAACATACATTCAGAAACGCTCCTTGAAGCCAGAAGCAGTTGATTTTCTCCAAGCTGTCATAAATCTCTGTCACACTAATATGTAGTTGTAACCAAATGATATAATGATATCATTGTTAGAGCTTACCTCTGCTCAGCCCCTCTGCTAGACAGTGAGCGAGCACGTAGCAGCCTGCTGGTTATACTATTAGCAATACAGATGAGAGATGTCTGCGTGTCTGCAAAGTCAACCTGTAATTATCATGGCTTTATATCCCCAGGCAAGAGACTGAGTCAGATTTATAGATTTATTCTGTCTTCAAATTAGCATCATGCCTCAGATTCCAGCATTTCATCTTGGAAGCTGTAGGAATGTTTTTAGGGCTGAAAAAAAATAAAATAAAATAAGGCGAGTCATTGTAATTCACAGCTACACATCCCGAAACCGCTTCGTGGTAAAAACGGTGTTTGGAGGGGCGACGCAGTATGCAACTGTGCTGAGCTCTTCAAAGCGCACGCATTGGGAACCCCTCTCAGAGCTGCAGCCTGCGACGCGTTTCGCGTTTGCGAAGCAGCTGTAGACGTTTTTTTTTGTTTGTTTGTTTTTTTTACAGGGATAGGAAAACGACTGGTTTCAAAGTTTAGACTGCACTTTAACTGAATGTCCTTGGTAAACAGAACTGGATCGCAGCTCTTGTTGTTGCGAGGCGGGTTTGACCTCATGAATCAGTTTTCTGGTTGTTTTTAAGTGCGTTGCTCATCCAAGAGCAGCGAGCCTTTGGATTTTATGTGCACATGTCACATCAGATTGAATCCCTCGCTTTTATATTGTCTTGTGAAAAGCTGGGGTTATTGTACTTTTTTTCTTCATGTTTTTTTTCCTGTGATTTCCAACATTTGGACATTGAGTCAGGTTTAGTGGATCGCAGTCAAAATTATTCTGTGGCTCACAGACGTGCTGGTTTTATTGGTTTTCTTTGAGTTCCAGTACAGTTTCTCTGTCGCTGAGCTTCAATCAACTTGCCGATTGAAGTGTTTCAGTCTTGTACTTCAGTTACTTACTTACAATAATCAAAGTTTTTATGTTCTAAACTAAATTTTCCCTAAATAATTTTACATTAGGGGTGCACCAATTTATCGGCCAGCCGATTTAGCCTTAATTTTGGGAGATCGGTGATTGATTTTTACATGTGAAGCCTATCTTATCTACCTCGGCAACAGTCTAAAAATCAACCACTGTCATCTGCTCTCCTGTGAAAAAGGTTTGAGTGATAGACCAGCCCACGTTTACAGTTATAGCAATACCGTTACTCCACTGATGCCAATTCAGCAACTTTCTTTGTATGTTGAGCAACATTTCAGACAAAAAATAAAAGTTGGTATCGGCCAAAATCAGAATCAGCAGGTTAGGCTTTTCAAAAGATCGGTATTTGACAATCGGGCAGAAACTCCAATCGGTGCACCCTTGGTTCTCATACATGTTTTCAAAACTAAGATGTTGTTTGCATGTTCTCCCTGTGCTCATGTGGGTTTTCTCCGGGAACTCCAGCTTTCTTTCGCAGTCCGAAAACATGACTTTGTTTGTTTGTTTAACAGGTTTCTCATAGTTGCTCTGGCATGACAGAGTGTGTGCCTGGTTGTTTGCCCGCTGTGTCTGTGTTGGATTTGCCTGCCCAGGCTGTACCTTTCCTCTCAGCCAAGCTTTCCCAAACAGCACAGATAATAATAATCCAAACAGGATTAAACTGAACTGAAATACATAGTTCAGTTCATTGAAGGAGAACCGAACTGAATCTGAAAGGAGTTCATATTTGATTCAGGTGAATCTGAATTGCACTGCTTTAAATGTGACACACTGAGCTAAATGTTAAATATATTACTAAATATAAAGTCAAATAATGTGAGTTGAGTCGCATTCTCTTTATCTTTATGTGAAATATTCTAAACTAATTTGGACTGGATACAACTGAACAACTTAACTGTTTTTCTTTTCTTTTTGCATCAACTCGAATTGAGCAGAACTTAGTTTGTACATAAAATGCCTTGAATTGAATTTAATTGAGCAGACGTAAATTAAACTTGAATAAAAGTGAACTTTTGTAGACAAACTTAAAAATGTGCATGTCTTTATTCTACTCAGTTACATGACGACGTGAGTACACTGCCTCAACATCCTTGCAAACAGCCGTTTTAAACAGATTTAATTTTTTTCTTAAAAGCGCCTAAAGAACTGCACGCCTCCGACGTTTTATGAGGAAAATTTAATCCGCACGCTTCTTCAGTAGTTAAAAACTCTGGCGCTATCATAACACGATTAGTGCTTTCTGTTTGAAGCTGCATGCTTTCTTCGTGAGTAGTGGATGCATTCCTCCTGCGACTTGTCCTGGATTGATCTCTACTGACTCAGAAGGAAGGCTGCATACCTCCCCAGCATCTAATGCATAACACCCCCGGGGGGTTACCTTCGCGCACGTGCAGTCGGCTCCGTCTGGAGAGAACATGCTTTATGGTTTGCGCTCATTTGTACTAGATTTCGAGAGAAACCCTGCTGTCAGGAAGAAAGACATGTTAATCTCTTGAAAAGTGCGGGCGATAAATTTCCCCCGTAAACGTAAATTTGCTTTATTTAGAGCTTATTTAATCTGAATAAAGAAGTAGTTACCTAATCTACATGGCAGAGGTTGATGCTGTCATCTTTTATTCAGTATGGAGCAGGGTTGATTTAAAGTAGCTCCATCTGATCTGAATTTGATATTCAGACATAATCAATGAGACAACTCTGTTTGAAATGATAAAACAATCCAGGCAGTGAACTCTTGAGAGCTGGCCTGCCTCCTCCGTGCTTCGGGCTGTATTGTGACTGGTTCAAGTCGGCGTCCCGCTCATACATCTTTCTAAAATTATACACCACAACCAAGAAAAACCCTCCACTTCTAAACAACTTCCAAAAATTCAGATTTCAGTTCCTACGCCTCTTTTTTTTTTTTTTTCTGTATCTTGTTATTGTGTTACACGGGGACTGAAAGACGAGTCACAGCATTATGAAATCATGTGAGGAGAGCAATTATCCATCACAAAAGCCCCACAGAACAAAAAATAACCCACCGGCTGAAGGAGACAACAGAGCCTTTTGTTTGCCTGATTGTAAGCGACACAGTGCCGAACTCCTCCCGCATAATGGCTTGTTTCTCCTGCGAGCTGTCTGCTTTTATCAAGCATACTTTGTTCTCTTCAGCAAGCAAGCCGGCTCTCTGGGCGGCTTATCTGTGAGCTCATTCAGGTTGTGATTGGCTTTTCTGACCTCTACATTTGAGTCACGGCCAGCGCTGCATTAATTCATTCTTCCCTGCACTTGCCACTTATGACACATTTCTGTTTTTTGACATTTGTCTAGAGTGACGGCATCGTGTCACCGGGGGCGTCATGTGACTGCGGACCCTACAGTAGAGCTGTATCATCGGAGCGGTGTAATTATAATGCTGACTTGGCAGTTGAGCTGCTTGAACCTTGTTGACCCTGATCTTGGAGCCATTGTGAAATGTCTCAACTGTTGACAACTGACCACACAATGAAGGGTTCCCAGCAGTTATCTCGCTGTTTTTGCTAAACCAGACTATCTGGATGGGGATCTGAGTACCATCAGCAGGAAGATCCTCAGTCATGGTGTGCAGGTCAAGAAGTTATTCCACTTTAATCGAACATTAGTTTGTTCGCCTTGTTTGGGGAATTGTGAATGCACAATCGAACTCTGATGCGGGGCAAAAAAGCAAACTTTGGGCAAACCTAGGTCTCCGTTCGGTTGAAATGAACTTTGGCGCTGTTCGAATGCTCCAAAGCAGAACGCAAAAAAGCAGGAAACCCACTGCAGTGCAGGGCATTCTGGGTAAATACAACCAAAACAAACGCGAGAGTCTAACGCTTGTGGAAGAAATGACTCGTCTTCTGAGGCTTTTGTGGTGTTTCCTTCAGTAGTTGTTGGAGAAGCGACACCACCGGCGAGGGGGTTAACAGGTTTTTCAAAGGTTTTGGATCATTTGACACTGTAGTGTAAAAGCGAACCACACCAGCTGTAAAATGCAAAATAAAAAATTGATTTTTGCTGATGAAGGCATTGAATAGATTTGATGGACAATGAAAGAAAATTCAGAGTCTTCGCTGGTGGTTCAGAAGGGGTTAAACAGAGTACCGGCCCCTGTCTCCAGAGGTTTCTGGTGTGGGTTGTTCATTAAAAAAAATTATAGTGGAACAGTTTCTATCTCTGCATTACACCGCTGATGCATGTTTTTCTTAATTTTCATCTGACCAAACCACATTGTGGAACTAGTTTCGGTAGATTTCAGGAAACATGTTTGATTTCCTGGCATCACCCTAAAATAACCATTTTTGTGTAGAAATTGTCTGACGGTTCGTATTTGGAGATGGCGATTCCAAGCTACAACTATTTTATTCTTTACTTTAGCCTCCTTAATCTATCATGGTGTCAAGATAAATATGGACTCACGTCAAACATAGTGGTCAGCGTAAAAACAGAGCGTCACGTATTACAAATTGTTTATTTGTTTATTAATAAGTACTGAATTGTGTCAGTAACGTTTCATTTAAAAGGATGGTGCAGCAATCAATAATTGTGCCACTGGTAATTTTGTTAAAGGACCAGTTTTGCTACTGCAATAAGCAGATGAATTCATCTGAATGCTTTTCGCATGTTTTTACCGACTGTGCAAAATAAATTTGCTCAGGACCGGCAGAGGCCTGCTCTTCTTTTCCATACAAAAGTTTCACAGAGATGTAGAAATAGCAGCAGGGTTTGGGTGCCAAAAGCAAGAAGTCTAGCTCCATCTACTTAGCACACAAATTAAACCCGCTTGTCAGTGAACATTTAGAAATCATCGCTAGCGTCTCAGTGGGCCTCGCTGTTTGAACTGCAGCGTAGGTAGGCACTGTTTACCCTGGACCTGGTCCTTGATTAAAATGAGAAATGGGAGAAGAAAAAAAGAAAAAGAAAACGACACAGCTCAGTCTGTCAGTGGTCAGCCACAGACCCCTCATTGCAGCGTCTAGCGATGATCTGACTCTCCTCTTTTTCTTTTTCTTTTTTTTTTTGCCGCACTTTATGCAATCACAGCTCCAGGAGCTATTTTTAATGCGTGTTTAGGTTGTGCGCGCGCCATTCGATATTAAACATTTCCCCTTATTACTTTATTTTCCCTCAAAGCTGTGACTCCAAAAACAGCTGTCCAGACACCACAAGAAAGGGCCCCGGGCTCCCCTGGAAGACGTTGATACGACTTCTGGACTCCCCGAAGAAAAATATCTCCTTTTCATTAAAGGTAATACCGTAAGAGTACCTCACCAAACAATTCACGCAGAACATCAACATCCTCCCGGCGACGCGGCGTCTTCCGCGAGGCCTGGCCCGGAGCACGCGTCACGCCGCGGCTGCTGCCCGGCGGCGGCGCGGGCAGATATTTACCCTCACACCAGCCGGCAGGGGCGGCCAACAGAAGCTGATTGCAAGTGGTGTTTGTTTCCAATGAAAGCACGTTAATTCAGGCTCGGCCGCAGTGTAAACTGCCTTGGCGTTTTACAGATGTCGCCTGTTAAAGCGAATCACTGTACCTGCCTGTTTGCCCGGCCGGGGCCGTTTTGATGCCCCGCCAGAGAAAGTACACAACGCAAGCCAAAAAACGTCTATTAATAAGCCCTTCCTCTCCTGATGCTGCAACTCCTCGGCGTGTAACGTCTGCCCCCGGCTAATTGCGTCGCGTCATTTTTAGCCTTCACGGCGAGCGCTGCTTCACGGCACCAGGAGCGAGTTAATTTTAACTCATCTGAGGTATCATTATCCCTCAATATTTTTCCAGAAATGCTCCCATCCAAGAACTAATTTTCTGTGAAAACAGCCGCCTCGTGAAGGACATCTCCTGTGACAAAGCGAAGTAAAGGAGCAGCCCGTGTTTTGCGCACATGCCGCACTAATAGCCTGCGTAATTTTCGAGCATGTTCCAGCACATGATACTTCTATTATGTTACCGGGAGAGCTTGTGATAATAAAGTGAGTCCGTTTTGAAAAGGTGTGTGTGGTCCTGGGTGGTAGGAGGGAGAAAGTGTCTGGCAGGGTGGGCCACCAACCACAGTCCTCAGGGCAGACCTTGGTCAGAGCTCTGAGGATGGCCAAGCTCTTCAGCACCGCACAGACAAATACAGCCAGAGTGGTATACGGCCACCGGTGGAGAGCCAGTAATGAATGAAATATTATATTCCGCGTCAGATTCCAGACTTTAACGTTATTAGCCTCACATAAAATAATTTTTTTGACAGCGAAATGTACATAAATTAGAAAAATGTCTCTGCAGCAAGTTGAAGTCTTCAAGTGGCGGCAAGGCCTTGAAAGGATTTTTTATTATCATTTCATGAGAAACTGTAAAATCATTTCTCATCTGCTTGTACTCTGTAGCTGGACAGTTGCAGTGCTGTGAGGGTGTTTGCCCCCTTGCAGTTTTCTTCATTGATTTTATTTATTTTTTTTTTCATTTTGTGTTTTAGATCATTGTCAAATATAATATTAGATCATCTGGGTAAGTTTGAAAAGCAGTTTTAAAATTACAATTTTAATTGTTGAGGTAAAAAAGTTGTCTGAAACAATTCATCCCTTAGCGAAAAAAAACATGCCTCACTAACTTGCTAAATCAGAAGTTTCAGAGGAAACATGCTGGCCTACCGATTTCTAGATCCAAAAAGTTGCTTAGCTTACAATAAAAAGTAGGTTAACGCACCAGAAGACGATCCAAAGAAATTTAAGAAAAGACTAGAAATGAGGTGAATGACATGTTTCAGTCCAGAAAGGTTTCCAAAGTCATCTCTAAGACATTTTGGAAACAGAGAACTGCATCCACATTCAAACACGGCGGTGGAATTGTGATGGTCTGGGATTATGTTGGTGCTTCAGGACCTGGACAACCCAGTGTGATTGATGGAACCAGGAATTTTGTTCTCTACCAGAAAATCTTGAAGGATAATTTACTGAATCACGATCCAACTTACACCAACAAGCCAACCTCTGATTGATTTTTTTTTTAAAAAGAAAGTGGCCTACTCAAAGTCTAGTCTAGAATCCAACTGAGATACATGGAACAACCTGTTCATGCTTATAAACCCTCCAATGACTTGTGAAAGACTTCCTGTCAGGTATCAGAGGTGTTGCACAATCTGACCAATCGTAGTTTTAGGTGACATTTACATTTTCACACAGAACCAGATTTGATTGGATTTAGCATTTTCCTTTAATAAACACAACCTCCTTCTGAAAACCTCTTCTTTGTTTGATATTAAAATTTGTTTGATGATCTGAAGCATCTAAGTGAGGCAAAAAAAAGCTAAAACAGAAGACAACTACACGGGGGCAAATACTTTTTTTCTTACCATGCAACTTTTTAAAATGTATTTATCTATTCAGGAAAAGAAAATAGATGTTTGAAACATTACAAGAACAAAGTTTGATATTGTAAGCAGTTTAATTTCAGCTCTCAGTGCGGGAGTTTTCTTCAGGGAGCTGAACCACTGACCTTCCCGACAGTTTTGCAAGTAAGACAATATTTGGCCGACTTTATCTAAACTCTGCGACTGTATCTCGAGCAAGAAAACATGCTCGGCTCGCCTCAGATAGGATCAGTTCAGTTTTTTAAGAATCCGCGCAGTGATACTTGAGACTGTGCAGCATCATTACAGTTGAGATTTTCACCATCAAGGATGTTTATCGCATGCCGTGCCACCCAAGAAGTAATGTTTCCTGCCATGCGAGAGGGGCAGTTGACATTTATGCTTTATTTTTTCATTCCACGTCTCGGGGCTCAATCACGACGGGCAAATTACACCCCCATCAAACTGCACGTAATTTATCGTGGCTCCGCCGAGCTCATGCCGGTGCTGGACTTTGTCCGAAAGTTTAGTGATTCTGACAGAAAAAGCATCCGTTTGCAGTAACCTTAAAAATGTTTAGACGTGACCTTAAACATTATTCTTGAGAAACTTCAGAATCACGAACCAAGCCGATCCCTAAACACGGCCGGCCTGTGTTTCTGCCAGATCTAAAATGTGCAACAATCGTCAAGTAGGCTTTTTTTTTTCTTCTATCTAGAGAAAAGATGAAGTGCTAAAGAGACGTGGTAAATAAAATCTTCTTAAAATGGAAATAGGTGATAGGTGTTTCCTGTATGATGCTGGGTTTGTTTTCCAGGATTCAAATTGCCTTTCCCGGAGGATTCTGAAGCATGTGCTGCAGCTCAAGAGGCATGTTCTTGTTTTAGACGGCAAATATTTACAAAGCAGCGAGCCAAGGCAAACGTTTCACTGCACAAAAATAAGGAAGGCGGTAAAGGCTTGTGGAAACGCTGTTGTGCTGCCGAATGTATTTATTTCTTTATTTTTATAAGCCTACAGCGAGGTCAGTGATAGAAGAAATGAGACTGTAAATAAAAGCATTTATTTAATTCACACACATCTTGGTAAAAAAAAGAGTGCAAACTAAATCAATTACTGCTGTAGCGGTTTCATTTTTCGGAGGCGTTACCACTGCACAAATACGCAAATGCAGCACTAAAAAAATCTGAAAATGAAAAGATTCTCATAGGATGACATCTTTGAGTTTCACCATGCATTTCACCAACAAAATTTAAAACAACTGCTGATAAAATGATTTAATTTACTAATTAAATCATTTTGAAACCACATAGTTATTTTTATATAGACTACAGTAAAACTCTAAATAATATAGGTGCTAGATTTAGTTAGTGCAATTCTTATAGTGGAAAAGACAACGTGTCTCTGTTTTGCAGTAATACAAGTTAATGGTTAGTTTGTAGGGCTATCTGCTCATGTAGCCAGCATGTAGTTTGCTGCTTGACTCATAATGCTGCTTGTAGCTTTGAAAGCCTTCATTGGACTGATGGGTGGTGCTTCTTTACTTTCCATATTAAAACTGCTCATGTTTTTCTGGAAGCAGGTGTGCTACTTTATGCTTCACTTGGCCAGAGAAAATTGGTTGTTCTGCCAGTTTCTCTGGCATCTCATTAAAAGGACTTTGGACCAAAGGAACGCTACAGTGGAAAATCCTGCGGTTATAAAAGCACAACATTTTAAAACCTTGTCTTTCCTAAATACCTTTGATTCCGAACGTCTACTGAACTGAAATGATGAAAATCGTTTCTTTTTTTAAAATGTTGAGTTTTTACTTGGGGAAAAATTATTTTAAAAAACCCCATCGAAGTGTAGTTCGTACATTATTTCAATCATACAGTGATTTTTACCAGTTATTTCCGAATCTGATGTAAAAAATAAATAAATAAATAAAATTGTATCAAGATGTATCTTAACTACTGGTACTGGATTTAGTCATATAAAATTCAATCACCCGAATACAACAAGTTCTCCCAGGCATTTTTTTTAAATTGCTAAAAACAAACAACACTTTCTTTCTTTTTTTCTTTTTTTTTTTTTTTTACATTTTATGAATTTCAAACCACAAACTTCAATGTACGTTATTGAGATTTTATGTGACAGCTCAATACAAGTAATTCATAATCGTCAAACAAAAAGGAAAAATTTGGCTTTGTTTCATTCCAAGAAGGTGAACCTCAACTTCCCTACCATGATGCTAACACCACCATACTTCATCAAGGCTATGGTCTGTTTAGCATGATATTCAATGCATTTTTCTGCCATACGTTGCATTTTGCATGTAGCCCTCAAAGTTTTTTTTTTGTTTGTTTGTTTGTTTTACCCAGGTACATTCTTCCAGGTCTGGTTAGCTCTTACTCTTTATGGTTTTCCTCCAGTGTTGATTTTATTCCTCCCACTCTTCCATAAAGACTATATTTGTGGAGTTCACTTCTAAAACATTGCCCTGTTAACACATTCTTCCACAAGGGTTGTGGATCTCTGCAGCTCCTCCAGAGTTACCATGGGCATCTTTCACTTTTGGCTTGAAAGATGTTGAAGTTTGAGGGCAATATTTTATCACTCAGCACTTCTTTAAACTTAATCAACACCTCATTCCCCACCTGTCTGTTGAGTTTCTCGATCTTTATGATGCTGTTTGTTCGTTGGCGTTCAGTAACAAACCTCTGAGGCGTTCACAGAACAGCTAGCTCTCCATCTGCACCCAATGAAGGAGGGAACGCAGTTAACCGGACTGTCAGAGAAACGTGCTAAATGAAGGTGCACACAGTGCCTTTCAAGACTGAACAGTTATGTGGCTCTTTGTGTTGATCTATCAGGTAAAATTCTCCCATGTACATTAGCGGTTGCAGTTGCAACATGACAAAGACTTTTCTTTTCAAACTACTATCACACCTCAGGACCGTTTTGGCAGATTTATGCAATTATTAATCACTACAACAATGCTTTTTTCTCGTTGACTTTTTACGGTGTGTTGTCATGATGAGATGCTAACCTTTTATCTTGATGATCTTCATACCACTCATTCTTTTGGTTCTCCACCAACACCTCGCCTCCCTTTATGATCCTTCATAGCGCACACCTGTGATCGCTGATCAAAAGCCCAACCGTCTCTGTGGCGTGCAAGCATGTGTACGGCTTGAGCCTTCATGGGACTTATCCTGTGATTAATCACTGGCAGGGGGGGAGGTTTGCAGGGTGTCTGCGTTCGCGTGGGTGTTTGTGTGTGTCCGATTGTTCACAAGACCGTGTGAAGTGAAGCCGTCTCAGTGAGAGGACAGGTGGCCGCTGATGCATGGCCTCTTACAGGAATTGCCCCTGTCCTTCTCTTTAGCGGAGGCCAGTGGCGGGTCAGTGCATTGGCTTGGATGCAAATGCACATGCACAAACGCATGCCAGTAGAGTGTGATGCAATAACACAAAGTGCTGTCTGCGGCGCGGCGATATTCGAGACGGGAGAAAACAGGAAACTCGGGCAAGTCTCCTCGGCCGAGTGTCATAACACCTCCACTTTCCACTCGCTTTTTCTCTCTCCTCCTGCTGCACATGCTTACGCAGACAAACACACGCCGTCGCACACACCCAGCCTCACACCGCCAGTCAGCCTTTCGCTCTTCACTCACACCCTCAAATCTTACCAAGTTCAGCTCTCCCTGCTCAAAGGCAGACAGGAGCAGCACGGCAGCCTGTTAAACGAGTTGAGGGAAGGAGCAGCGGAGTCACAGAGAGAGACATAGACGGGAAGGAGAGAAAGAGGGGAAGGGGGGCTGCGTGAGTGAAGGGAGAGCAAGGCAGAGAGAGCACTGTTGCCCATATGCCGAGAGGAGCATGGGCGGTTGAGCAAGCTGGCCCCCACTGAAGCTTCCTGACTCATGGGAGCGTCAGGAACCGGGTCCCAAGAGAGCCTGGAAAACGCTGCCGGATCACGCGTGGTGGGAGAAGGAGGGGAGAGGAAAAAACTCTTGGAAGGGGAGGCAAGAGGCAAGACAAGCTGCAACGGTAGGCTGTCCCACTCAGCTGCTGTGCCGTGATGACGTCGGCGGGCATGTGACCCAGGGTCTCCAGTGACGCCGCATGGAGGGCAGGAAAGAGACGAGTTTTAAAGCTGGTGCCTTTTGGGTTGTGTGAGGGCTCTGCTCGCCTCCCCAACAACCACAGAACCACAGACGTGCGGCTCGGGGTTGGTGTCTGAGGGCGACCTGGAGTGTAAATGGTTAATCGTCACGGGCCAGCACCAGTCACAAGGACGGCGCTAAGCAAGTAAGTACGTTCCAACCACACTGGCCAGGCAAGCCAGTCCGACACCATCTGATCTATCCGCAAAAGCGATATTTGCCTCTGCAATTTTTTTTTTTTTTTTTTTTTTTCTCTATAAAACCAAACCTGGTTGTTACTTGTGGTCATCCAAATAGTTGATACGTAGAAGCATGTCTTGTGGATGGCTTTTCCATTTTTTTTCCGCCTTCATGACACGCTGCGTGCTCTTGGTTTAGGACGTGTCGAGGGTCACAGAAACCGCAGAGGAACAAAAGTGGGGCTTGCTGGAACCAGAGGCAGCCATGGCATCCAACAGCCTCTTCAGCACAGTGACACCATGTCAGCAAAACTTTTTTTGGGGTGAGTACCTACGTTCGCCGGTCCCCAATTCTCTTCTGGAAACAGATTGGTTGCGGGGCTCGGGGTCACGGAAAGGACTCGGGAGGGCGGGGGGCAAGGTCACCTGCTGATATGCGGATAGCTTCTGTGATGAGGATAAAGATCTTGGACCTGAAGATCTTGAAGGATTTGAATCCAGACTAGGATCAGTCCAGGTCACCGCCATCAATTTTTGGGCATTTGCGGTGGAAGAGAGAGACCCAACCGTCATCAAGACTTTTTGACAAGTGACCAAAAAAAAAAAGAAAAATTTTATCTGCACTGAGAGATTCCAGTATTTACTTATATGCGGTGTTTATAAATATTCCTGAAAGAAGGAGATGACATGTTTGTGCAACGTACCCTTAGATTTAGAGAGCGATGCCATTGCAGAACCAAAAACAAAGGCAGGGGTGATATTTTTGACAGACGTAAACAGCCGCTGCGCAAGGGAGTTTACAGTTGAGCATTGGAACAAGATGTGGGGATTACTGGGCTGTATGTGGGTTTATGTGTCTCTGTTGGGAATACAGTATTGATTAGGCTGCCAAGAGGGATCTGTAATCGCTTCCTAAAGCTGCTCGGTCGCTCTGCTGTCATCAATTAATCTGTTTAGATTTCCTCCAGCACCGCAGCGGCTTGAACCGGCTGACGGAAATTCGGAACTGAGCAAACTCATCATAATCTCAGATTTAGAAGAACCACTTCGTTCTGATTTTTATTGGACTTCTAAAAATAATTCCTTGCCTCGGATACTTTTTAATCCCCTCGTTTCTCTGTTTGAAATTGGGGACAAAAATAACTCCTGAACAGGAGCAGAGGCTACCTGGGAAGGCCAACTTGCATGTTTCACTTAAGTCCCCCTCCACCTCACCTCTTCCTGTAGATTTACTTTAATGTGCTGTGACAGCTCTTTTTCAGAGTCTACTTCAAGGTTGCAAAATTAACTGTATTGCATGGATTTTGTTTTTCCAAATCGAAGAAAACAAATATTTCTATATAAAAACAAGACCACCACATGTCTGCCTCCCTGCTCCGCTCCACAGCCTTCGCTCGCCTTGTCCAAATCAAACGCTCAAAAGATGTTTTGCAGAAGTCGCTCCGTGGTCAGCCACAGCTGCTCCGCACAGAAGCAGGCTGCAGGGAATGTGGAGAAAGAGAACGAGAAAGAGAGAGAGAGAGAGAGAGCGGGCTTTCTAACAATCACCGCCACCTATTAATGCTCTAACCCCCTCTGACCTTTCGGCGAGTCTCTGGGGAACGAGAGGACAAGAGAAGAAGAGCATGCTGCCGTGCATTCAAGTGTAGATCTCTGCGGATTTCAGGTTGAGACACTTTAAAGGGAAGGTGATGAAAGTGATAATTAGTTCAAGTGCAATGACATTGCCGCTTGTTATTTAATATCAGGCCCGAAAAAACTCAATCCCTCTAAACCAAAAAGAAAAACATTATTTAGTATGTTTAACATATCGTGGCAATTGCAAATGGCACTGTAAGTAGTTTTCCTTGAATCGCTTCTTTAAAATCGCCAATGATGTTTCATCTTCGCTTCGCTTTAAAAGCTTCAAGTAAATCCGTTTAAATAAGATCACGTTTTCAACTCCTTCTGCTGTCGTGTTTTGTTTGGTCCAGCGGCATTCTGTTTTCATCGAACACCCCCCTTTGTTTGTTTTTTTTTGGTTTTTTTCCACTCTGCACATTGCTTATCACGAACACTTTTAATTCAAGACCCAGCGTTTTATCCACAGCAATAAACTGAGCTGGCGAAGATTTCTAATTAAGCAAAGACAGAGGAGAGGGATCGTTAAAATTTGTCTTGGCATTTTGCATCAGGCTCTTCTCATTAAATTGCTTCAAAATCCATTTTTTTTATTTTTTATTATATCTCCTCATACTGGCAGATCAGATGGAGAGGGGCAGAATAATTGACAACACGTGTGGCACCCACTCAACCGCCACTGCCTCTCTAGGGAACATTTAACTGCCTATTTTCTCTCTTACAAACCTAATTACGTATAGACAATTAAGTCATGGGTAGCAATTATCGTTCAATAAAGTCCTGCAGGAACAGTAAAGAATAATAAAAAATAAAAAAAAGAAGAAAAAAAGGCAAAGGGACCCGAGTCAACACGATCAAAAGCGAAAGGGGTATATCTGAGGACTCCAGGCGGAAAACTTTACCCCCCCTACCTCTGAAGAAAATCTCGGATAATTTGCAAGGGAAACCGTATATGTATTTGAGAAAGGCAAGCTTCTGTTGCATAAGTATTGCCTTAGATCTAACCACAGGCCTGCTTCTTGGAGACATCTTAAAAGTGAACCAGACATCACCCCCCCACCCCTCCTCTCCCATCCCACCCCCGTCCCAGCCGGGGAGCGAAGTGAAGCCCACTCATCAATAGGTAATTTGAAAATGCCAGAGGGGGAAAAAAAAGAAAAGAAAAAAAAAAAGTGGCAGCGCTTCACTGGCTGCTACTGTGCAGCGGAGACTCTTCCCTCAACTCTGCGCTCAAAAGAACTCTTTTTAGCGTCTCTTAATTGTACCTCTGAGGCAAACTTGCTATTTAATCCCAGCAGGGTCATACTTGATGAAGTACAACGCTTCTGTTTGTGTTTGCAAACTGCCAGGGCTATTAAAACCTATTAGCCTACGCTTGTTCCTGAGGGGGAAAACAGAAAGGTTCAGAGTGTTAGTGTGATCAGGATTTATTTGGAGATAGATTAATGTCAGTGAAATGTGCAAGCAGCAAATGGTGGGCTTGTTGCGGCCAAAACTTAAGTTGCAGGTAGCTATTACGGTCTGAATGAGAGTGTCATGGAAACACAATAACCTGTGATTTTATTGGGCGGAAACAAGGTATTCCCGCTTTATTTTTTTTTAGGAAACTATCTGTAATTTTCGCCCTTTCTACAGCGATGCTGCGAAGGCACGGGTTGGTTTTCACAATATATGGAGGGTTTAAAAGTGCCCTTCACAACACAACAGAAACATTCTCTGATCACATTCCTAACTTTTTAAAGTTTTTGTAAAGTGATACGTGAGAAAGTGCCAAAGCAAGCCTGGACTTATGACTGTATGGGTCATAAATTCATACAGTGACAACGTGCTGACCCTGACAGACCGGTTGCTGTGCAATGGTGGTCAGTTAAGTTAAATAAAGGATCTTACACTTTGGAAGAAAGATAAATTCATCTGTTTGGAAAGAGTTGCATAAAAACAGGAAACTAAAGGGGCAAGAACCCGTCACTCTTATTGCCTCAGGGTCTCTGGGGATGTTAGGTTCGTAAAACGCCTGGATGTGTCTCGTTGAAGTGAAGTCTCTCTTGCAAATTTGAGGTAAATTAAAAACTTTTTGTTCTGTTTGTGAAATGCTTTTGTGCCGATTGGCCAGAAAAAAGGGTCCAGAGTTTGGGAATCAAATCCCAGGAGGACTTTTTAGGGGGCAATTTGAGGCACCTGCTCTACCGCTAAGCACAATGACACCCAAAAACCGAGCATTGTCAATGCTTTTATAGCATTAAACCTGTGATATAATGAGACAAAATATCCGTGCATGGATTGGATTACCCTACTCTGCCTACAGATTCTATTAAAACACAGTTTTTATAAATTTCTGTAGACAAAAACAAAGAAAATTACATACTTAGTTCTTCATTTTAAAAGTTCTGCTATTGTTTGTCCTCTCATGAGCTGGAACATGGAAGAAGCACCACCTATCACTCTTAGTTAAACTATTTTATAGTGTGTTTGCTAGCAGCTGACTGCGAGTGGCAGCTAGCCTGACAAAATATCCAACTCCTATAAAAAATGGATCAAATTCTGCACAATAACCACTCAGAAACATAAGCATATTTCTCAAAATACTAAAAGAAATAACAACTACATGTAGCTAACACCATTATTACTACTAATAATAAGTATGCTACATGATTTAAGCAACTGGAAAAATAAATGTGGATGTCCTCCATTATATAGAGGCAATTAGGCCATGTAATGTGTTGTGTAAATACAGTAAAACTTATTTTTACTCAATGTTATCATTTCATTTGAATCTCATACACATACACAGGTTAAATAGCTCAAGCTAAGTCTGCCAACAAAAGCTTGTGAGAAGTGCTTCTACATGTAATTTAATGTACAGTAAATAACCTGCAAACGATTGGATTCTGTTTTCCTACCTAACTCCGAGCTATTAGTTCATGGATTGTCGTCCGGCTTCGGGGAGGAAAAGGAACGGAGAGTTGTTAAAACAAATGAGATTACTCTAATCCCTGTAATATGAAGACTGTGACAACAAACCCACAATTCGGCGCACATTTTCACAAGGCAGCGTGTATTATCTTTCGTTTTATCCCAATACCCACTTGCAATGGGAGTAATTACACTGTTATGATAAGGTGACCTGCCAACTGACTGTTCTGCCTGTTGATAGTGTTGACAATAGACTCACTTTTTAAACACCGTTACTGCTAACTTCTCTCTTTTTTGATCTTTTTTTCTTTCTTTTTTCTTATTCTTTAGTATTTTTTTTTCTTTTTCCAAAATCTGTGCCATTTTTGTTCAAAGTAAAAGTCCGACCAGTTTGATTTTTGAACTCTTGACTCCTCTACATGTTGCCAGGTAACCATTAACCGGCGAATCTTTTAATGCGGTTCTTTTTCAACACTTAGCGGGTTCAGGCCCTCGTCCTCGGCAGCAGCAGCATCACGCTGGGCGAATTACCGTTATCCGATATAAGCCCTTAGAGAGGAAGTAACTACCTAACACTTTGAAAATTGGTCTATCTTGGACCGGGTTCATTCTAATGAAACACAAGCCGCTTCACCTCGCTCTGTCCCGTGTCATGTCCTTCCTTTTTCCCCACTGCCACCCTCACCTTTATTTGCGTTTGATTCCTGTTATTCAATCAGCAGACGGCTTTGGGCCGAGCTGATACAGCGATCTCGAACCGCAGGGAAAGCTGAACATCGTCCTGCAACACCCCTCCCCACCCGTTTGGACTTTCAGCCTTTTCTATATTAAGAGGAAATATGGAGTGTTGAGCTTTCCCCATGTTTGGATTCAGCTTGTAACGATGTGAGTAAATGAGAGCGCGGCCCGCAGCACCGGCACAAGGCGCTACCTGTTCTCGTCCGCGCCGGGGGGAAAAATGGCCAACTATTTCACCCTGTTTGGTTTAATCTGAAAGGAATGCGGTATCCCCTCTGACTCGGGATGGACTCAAACGTATATGTAAAAGCCTCCACTTTCCTTCGAAGGATAATAAAAAGAGCAGGAGCTGGAGTGGCTCATCCATGAAGTAATTAAATAAGCACGCATGAGTTAATTTGATTCATTTCTAGGAATGAATTAAACTGGGATCCAAGTAGGCAACTGTGATTTGTATGTGAGTTTAACTCCGTTGAAATATTTTTAAATAGTCAAACATTTGACCATTTTCGACTGTTTTCACGTGTCTTTTAAAGTTTTCGTAACCCCTTGAACTTTTCCACATTTTGCCCCATTAAAACCACAAACTTCATTTGTCTTTGCAAATTGGCTCGAGCTCAGTCAGATTGAGCTCCCAGATTGGCAATGTTGCAACAAAATCTTTATTGGATTTAGCTGTGGGAGTTTCTAACGCGTGAATATTCTTTTACTGAAGCGCTTCCGTTGTAGCTTTAAAGCCGTCCAGCGGGAAGGTGAACCTCCGCCCCGGTGCAGTCTTCTCCAGCCTCTGACAGGTTTTCCTCCAGGGGATTGTCCTGTGTTTATCTCCATCCGTCTCCACATCTATTCTGACCATCTTGTTTGATGCGAGTTTCCTTGTCTCACACAGAGTTCTGCATGTAGTTCAGTTTCAGTAGCTCCTCATGTGGCTTTCCTCTTGTCGGTTTTCTGTAAAGCCCAGGTTCGCAGTGATCTGTTGTTGAAATGTTGACTGACTCTCCCACCTGAGCTGAAGATTTCTGCAGCTCCTCCAGAGTCATCATGGGCCTCTTTGCTGCATTCCTGACCTGAGAGTTTATGTTATCAGATAACAGATTAGAATAGAGCTCAATGTGATGACCAGAGCTTAAAATGTTACTTTAAAACCTAACCCTATCTTTCCCTTGAGGCCTTCACAAAACACAGGTGTGTTTATTATGATTCTGAAGCCCGACTCGGCAGAATCTCTACTATTTCTAGAGGGAACATAAGCTGCGTTTCCATTACAAATGCATGCAAAACTTTTTCGATAGTCTCTTAATGTCGAAAAAACACAATTTAGCAATTACGCTGTTTCCATGAAATAAGAAATGCAATTTAAATCACACATGAGTAAGTGATCAAAAATCATGGGGTGACAGATGTGCACACTAAGGAGCGGCGATATATACATGCACAGGAGTTTTACAGAAGAGCGTCAGCTTCAACACATTCGAATGTCAAACTCAGTTTTTGCTGTGAGATTTCTGGTGGAGCCGTCTGAACTCTGTCTTAAGAAATCTGGCCCGATGCGGAAAAAGTGTTTCTATCGCAGTTTTGCAAAATCCAACAATTTTGACACAGCTCTGAAAAACCACTTCATCCTAGTGGAGGCTTTTATTTTGAAAAACTGGATTTGTTTTTTCTTCTTTTTTTTCTTTTTCCCTTTGTAAATCCAATTTGCGCAACTCAGTGGTCAATGAAAATGCAGACCCTATAGTATTTGGGTCTTAATACAAATTCCTGCCACACTTTTCAGATTTTTATCAAACATTTTCAACTCGTATATCATTTTCCTTTGCCATTACTCTCTTTTGGCCCGTCACACAAAATCCTAATTAAATACATTAAAGTCTTAACAAAACATAAAAATTTCCTTCAGCATGAATACCTTTGCATAGAGCTGAATATGTAGGAGCTCTACTGTAAAGTGTGTATGCTATGTGAGGGCTTCGAGTGTGTGTGAAGGTGTCTGCGTCAGGAAGACCTGTCTGCTTGATTAATGCGTTCACTCAAACTGGCACCTGGAACCAATCCCCCCCCCTCCGCTCGCCCCCTTGTGCACTATATGTTTATGTGTGTGTGCATTCCACACACTCTGCCTGACTGAGGCTGAGTGTTGAGCAGGAGGCACAGATGGGACTGAGGAGGGGGCGATTTGGAGCGGAAGAAAAGAAAGGTGTGTGCAGGGGAGGGAACAATAGGTGGACGTGCAGCAGAGGGTGTGGGGTGTCATTAATGGCACACAGGCCCCATCTCCTAATTTGCTCGAATTACCAGCCCACGCAGAGGGCCAGGGAGGGCCCCCCCCTGCCAGCGTTGAGGTGTGAACACAACAGATCAAATACACCTCAAAGTCGGGGAGCCCACCCACTCGACGACACCCACACAAGCCCTTTACGGTTTCCGACCGCTCCGTGATTCGACGACGCACGGAAGACCGACGTTTCATGTGTCGCGGATTCCGGTGGGAGAGATGTAGTGAGCAGCACAAAAAAATAATAAACGGAGGGTGGAGATGGCCAGTAGCTACAGATTGGTCCTCCGTAGGGCTGACTCTTCAGAACCACCTCCCATATGGCACTGTCAAAGGTTGCAATTTGCCGTCATCAGCTCTCCTCGCCTACCTCCCTCCCCTTCCCTTCCAAGGTCCCCTCCCACCCACGCTTTCAGGAAAAGGGCGATGACAAATGCGATGGGGCGGTGATGCTGTTGGTCACCACAACAATCAGAGTCACCAGCGCCGCACCACCTGTGGCACACACACACTTGCAGACACACACACCGGCACACACTGAGACTCATTCAAGTGCGTTCACCGACACCAAAATGAAATACGCCCCAGGGACACAAAGGGGGGTGGAGGTAGTGGATAGGGGGCTAGAGGAGTGTGTGTAGGTGTGTTTAGTGAGATGCTAGTCTTTGAACTTTGAATTGGGTGTGTAGCTGACATTGACAAGTCTCTGGGGAAAGAGGGGGAAGCCAGAAAAGGTAGCTCTCATTTGTAGAGTGGCCTCGAGAGAGGAAGAAGGAAGGAGAGAGAGAAGGAAAGAAACTGAAGAAAAATCTTCAAATTTAAATGTTTTATTTAAATCTTTGCAAACTTAACCTATGCAAAGAAACAATATGATTTTTTTTTTTTTTTGCTGACTATTTCCCTTGAGTAAGTTATACATCTTTATACAGAAGTAACAAATCTCCAAAAACCATTTAAATTTCCCTTTAAATGAGACTTCATATTAAATACACAAGACTACTAATCTATAACTCTTAATCTTTGGCTGTGACTTATGTAATGTGCCAGTTCGACATTATGAAGATTACAGCTGCAGGCGACCATCCTCCGCTGTGGAGAGAGAAGTTTATTCATTTGTTCATTTCCTCTGCTGCCAGTTTTACAGCTACTGGAAGACTACGATTCTAAAACATCGCAGAAAACCAACGTCATGGCTCATAACTTCCTCTTCTGTTCGCTGATTGACCTGGTTGAAATTCTATGTGAGAAATCAAGCTCAATGAGAGAAATCCTAGATCGAGCACTAAGGGGAGATGAGAATCAAAAGGGATAGCATGGAAAGACTAGGCTACTGTTGTGTGTTTGAATTTGTATTATTTATTTTTTTTTTTGTATTTGTGGACGAAAAATAGTGACCAGAGATAAATACGATGAGATTTTCAAATATTTACTCTTTTCAAACAGATGGAAGCACACATTTGTATATATAAATTGTTTTAAACAATCAAGCTGAACAGGATGTGTGCCGACAGCGAGATGCTTTCTCCACATCACAGGAGATGAAGTTCAGTTTATGAGCAAAACGTCAGTTGTGCAGAAATAACCCTAGTTTCCAACCAGGTTTTCTAGAAAAAGCTCTTCTGTCGCTGAGTTCAGAACACAGAACAGATGAACAAATGAACTTAAATCAAATTTTGAAAAATGTAAGACTGATAAAATTGTGAACGATACATAAAAAAAATCCTAAACATATATAACATGTGCACCATGCGGAGAGGAATCAGGAACGTTGCAAAATGTATAAAGTATATTTTAGTAGCTGAGAGGTCCTGAGCTCAAGTTTTTTACACCACCCAGTGTAAAAACGGCTAAAACACACCTACGTCCAGGCGCACACACACCAAAGCTAACGTTAACGATTCTAAATGCCATTTTAACTCTCACAGCAGCTAAGTTGTCTTGTTTTTTCATTAAATGTCGCAAAATTTCCCGTCACGTCCCTATTTGTGAACTATCAAAACGACAAAATCAGCTTATTTTTCATCCTTTGCTTGTCATAATTCTCACATTGCACTGAGTCCTGTAACACTAAGCCCTTTGTTTAATAAATGTCCTTTATATTTTAAATAATTTAATAGTCTTTCTCATTCAGCCACAAAGCTTCATTCCCATGTTTCACTCTAGTGTATTGCATCATTTCACATTGTACCAAACTGCATCATTCTGTGTTGTATTGTTTTGTATCATAGCATAACTTGATGTATCGTATTGGATTCTGCTTACCGTAGGATTGGTGAATTCAGTCACATTGAACCCGACCAGTGCATCAAGATACAGCCTCACTGTCTTACATTTAAAGTAAATGGGAGGGAAAGTTACAGAATAAAATTGTTTTGTCAAAATGTCTTTTAGGATCCTGGCCATATCTGGAGAACTGCGGCGTTAGCCTGGCTTATTCTAATACCGAAACGGGTATATAAAAGTTATTTTGTCTTTTCCTGCTACAACTTTCTTAAGTCTGTAGTTCAAAAAATAAAACAGAGTTTCGAACTATTCCTGCAAAGACAGCAATGTTAAACCTGCAAAAAAAAAAAAAAAAAGAAAGAAAGAAAAAGAAATCCCCTGAGTTACATTTCAGGTTTTTTGAAAGCACTTTCCTCTGACTGACTGGGGCGGAGGACGTCTTTTAAGAGTTTTTCTCTTGTTTTTGTGTTGATCCGTGAACTGTTCCAGTTTACACACTCTCTCAATCAAATCACACTGCTGCTCCGACAGGCTGTTCTGGCTGATCAAAGTCCATATACATACATACAGTCTGATCCTTGCTGGGGTAGGCTTTCAGTCTGGAGCTGAATCCTGTCACTCACCCAGACAGCTGCTCTCTTACAGTCGTCTGTAGTTGGTGGGGGGGGTTCTTCTTTTTTTTTTTTTGCAGTTAAAAGTTTTCCTTCAACTGTTACTCTGTTCATTTTATTTCGCGTCTTTCCTCAAAGGAAATAGGTCTCTCTCTCGCTCTTTTTCTCTCATTCCCCTTGTTGGACAGAGACCAATAACAGGCCTTTTCCACTTTACCTGAATGATGCTGAATAAGCATCCCAGAGGAGCGGGAATATTTTATTAGAGTGATATTTTGAAAGCTCCTTTTCTCCTCCTGCCTTTCTTCCTCTCCCGTGAAGGAGTCCTGCGATGCTGCGACACTGCAGCGTATGTGTTTGTGTGAAGGAAAAAAGCTCACACAGAGCAAAGATGATTCAAAGTCACAGCTAAATGAAAGGCTTCAAGCTCCGGTCTATTGAATTGCATTGTTTTCTTTTTAGTCCTGCTTGGGAGGAGGATTACGGCGGGGGCGGGAAAAGAAGAAGAAGAAGACGAAAAAAAGCCCAACAGGGACAGAAAGTGAGCGGTTTGGTCTCTGGAGAATTAGACTCAACACAAACAAAAATAGAAGTCAGACAGTTTATGCTGACAAACATTTTTTTAATGCAAGGGTGTTTCTTTCGGGAAGTTTGCATCATTTATTTCGTCTTTTTTTCATTTATGCGAAGGCTGACATTTCAGGATGAAAATGTAGTCGGTGGATCATTGGAGACAGGGATGTCCCAACATTAATCTGGGGCCCTGGGCGGAACGCAGTGTGGTTCCCCTGTTGCAGTTAAACCCACCAGCTACTAATTACCAGTTTTTAAGTTAGCAAAGTTTCACAATTTTATTTTAAAAAGGCACCAAGTGGTTTTTAAAATCATTCAAAATCTGTACAACAATAAGTAAACTGTGAGACAAAGTTAATTTTCTTGTTTATTAATTTGGTCTGCCAGTCACTTCTGGAGTTCGGTTCAGTTGGAAAGACGAGACGGTTTAATTAGTATATATGGAAAATTGTCATTTAGTGATAATTTACTTTGTTTTACAGCGTCTATTAAATGTGACCACTCATACACACAATTGCCAGAATTAACAAGACAACTAGCAACGTTACAATTTTGAACCTTAAAATAACTGTTGGAAGATGAAAAGTTTTCTCCGTGTGGATTCGACAGGTACATTTTCATATCCTTAGATTCTAAATAAATGCAGATTTAAAGAATTTTAATACTTCTTTTATGCTTGCTACTCTTGAATTATAAAAGACAATTTTAAAATAGGATCATTCTTCAGCAAAATAACCACAAATTAGAACCTTTGAGAAGGTCTATCAGAAGCTCAGAGCTCTTGTGGGCCCCCTGCTTATCTGGAGTCACTGGGCAACAGCTTATTTCGCTCTTGCCTAAATTTGTGCCAAAAAACTAGAAACTAGGACTGGTCTCATACTAATCAAACTAGGAATGTTTTCCTGTGTATGACTACAATTAGTATACTTGTCAATTCTGATAAATACTTCATTTAAATTTATTAAAAATAATAATAATAATAATAATAATAATAATAATAATAATAATAATAATAATAATAATAGAAATTGCACCCACTTTGCTCTAAAAGGACTGCCAGGATCATTTTGTTTACATAGAAAGATAGGTTTCTAAAATGAAGACAACTGCATTCTCCTTTAAAGAATTGTATTTCCAATGGTCTTTGCATTATATTCGCCTGTTTTGCTCTCACGCAGAACATACACTTAGATTCACTTCATTTGCACACAGCCAGATAGATCAACATGCATGAGTCCTGCTGGACCCTGCAGAAGCGGCGGGAAGAGCAGAATCGGTCTCGCTGGTAAACAAACAGAGCGAGGCTGGTGCGAGTCTTTGCTGGGCCTCCAAATTATAGCCTGGTTAACCAAAGTCTCAGAGCCCGTCCCTTTTACTGCAGCGCACATGTGTGTAACATACACGCCCACATGCGCTTGCCTGCATGACCTGTGCGCATTGAAGGCACCGTGGAGGCCTGCATTAAAAGCGCATATGCAATCAGGTTGAGGGAGCTCGTCTGCGCGACAGTAGAGGCCAAGAGTGGAAGGTTTTATGGACATTAGCGAGGCTGAACGCGAAGCACACCCCGAGGGCCTGTAATAAATATTACCCAATCATCAGGCTCACAGTGTGAGGTTATTACTGATGAAAAAGAATCGTTTGCAATGTAAACACGGGTTTAATGTTTACAGCTTTTAACCGTGTGTATCCGCTCTCTGAGTCTTTACTGGCAGAAGTTGGTTTCTGTGGCCTGAACCTGGTTTGGGGTGGTAAATGATAAGACTTTGTGGTTAGCAAGTCATCATACAGTTACCTCTGTTTTTTGGGGGGGTTTCTTTCCCAGAATGATGCAAAAACAGAGCCTTCTTGGGGATGCAGTCTCTTAAACCATGGTTCAGTGAGAGCAGGTTGGAGTGTTTAGAGCTTCTCTAATTGTGTGTAAATGAGTTCTGCAACTACTGGGGACAGTTTTCAGTTCCCCGGAGGATTCACGAACACAGCAGAGTGATCTACGGTGCCATAAAATCCAGTTAAAATATTTAGGATGATCAGTTCTCGCAAAATGATTGGTCATAAATTTCGCACTTCCAGAGTGTATTCCGAGCGGACAATTTAATTGTCAACTGGAGACCACATCCCAACAACTCTGTTGCCAGAGAGGGGGATATTTAATGCATGTGACGCTGAAATTCTCCGCTTTGCCATAATGCAACACCGCAGAATAGATTGGGTTTGAGGGACAGTGTTTCGCAATGTAATTGATGTTCCTCGTGGGACCCAGCAGTTGATGAGACTCTGCTCAAGACTCAATTTAGACTCTATAAAGCTGGCGTCATCCGAGTCTTGGCTAGGCGCAGAGCAGACATGACATGAAATCTTTAACAACCTCTGGAATAACCCGAATACATGTGGAAAATCCTGGATCATAGGTCACACAATCAGACAATGATCATTTATCTCCGGGGGAAATTTCGCCAAACTTTGACGATGTTTCCTTCATTAAATCTGTAATTTTTCCAAAGATGTCTGCAGCTGATTTCTTCCGAGGACATCTCAGGCTGCGGGCTATGAAAGTGAGCTCCATCCTCCTGTCATTTTTCTCCACACGCCCACCTTGCTGTGAGTCATTTCTGACCAGTCGCCTAATGGGCTCGGGATAATTACAGGCTAAGGTTTAAGGCAAATGCCAATCTCTGAGAGAGCTGCATCAGCCGAGACACTCTGAAATTAACTCTTTCAGCAAAGGGAGCACTCGGAAGCAAGACCTGGCGTAAGTGGAGTCTTCTTGGGGGCGATTCTGACATGTAAATGGGGGGGAATTGAAGCCCAGTATGTGCGGCCCCCGGGCTGCATACGTCAGGTATGTTTCTTGAGATTTGCTCCAAAGTAGACTCAGAAAGGATAAAAAGAGAAGGAAGTGAACTCTCACAGAGTTGCTTTTCAGCTCTTGACTCAGAGTTGGAAACATTCACTGGATCTAATGGCAGTTTCAATATCGCTTACCCCAAGTTTAGTTAAAAAAAAAAGATGTATGCATGTGCTTCAACATATTTAGTCGGTCATGTTTGCGGTACCCCTAGTAAAGGTGAGTACAAAACCTTAAAATAAATCAGTCTTTTTCTATACGGACATCATCTTGTGAAAATTAAAACACAACTTTAATTTTAGAACATTTAGTCTGTGTAGGGGGGGAAAAGATCCATGTTTGACATAATAATTGGCACCCCGGACGATCCCTTTTGTCTACATATTTAATGCGATCAGAGTTTCTTGGAAATTCTTATTAGTAATCCAAAACTTCCTTTTCTCTGGGGTATAAATCTGATGTGAAAATGAGGTCAGTTTCTCTCAGGCAGACAGGCAACTATGCCATCAAAGTGCGGCAGATGTGTTTTTCCACCATAAACAAGAAAGCAGCTACACACCTAAGCCTGCCAATATGTACAGTCAGATCCAAAAAATAAAAAGTTTCAGTCAACGGGTAATGTGAAAAAGAAAGCTGGACGAGGAACCGCGTTTATCTTGCCACCACGCATGGTGAGAAGGATGTTAAGGGAGCTAAATATACAATTACGAGGCATCATCTACATGCCAAATGGTTGTTGGCATGTAGAAGCATTTTCCCGAACATAAACAAGTGGAGTTTGCTAAATACTATAGGACTTTAACTGGAACCATGTGCTTTGGTCCAGTGAGATTAATATTGAGTGGGGGTTTTTTGTCCAACATTCCACGTGTTTTTGGTAGGAGTGTGTGGAAAACAACCTAATGCCCAGAAATGGTAGAGGATCAGTGATGCTGTGGGGCCATTGCGGATCCACAAGTCTAGGTTTCAATGTGCATGTTGTTATAAACTCTTGAAATATCTGATTACTTTTATCCTGCAAGGCCATGAAATTTTTCTGATACCAATCTAAAAAAACATACTGACAAATCAACTCAGAAATGATTCATCAGACAAAATAATCAGCAGCGACTTCAGGCCTAAATCCTACAGAAAAACTGCGAGGTGTGGAAAGAGGAATGGTCAAAGATCCGCCTAGCTATGATCCAACCTTAAAGTCTTGAAGACTAAGTGCTGAAAACAAGGTATTTCTTGATTTTTCAGTGTTAGATTGTGCTACTGAAATAAAAACTATATATATATTTAGGGCTTTTCACTCATCTTTAGCAAGGGTGCCAGTAAATGAAGGCTTTCTTTCACAGACTGACTTATAATATATGTTGAGATGTGCAAGCTTTGATGGCGGCCAAACAAAACATACGGTAAATTTAATTCAAACTTTAAATACCCCAAAACTAAAATTGTGCATGGGACATTTACAGACGTGGGGTGGTTTTTGAATGTTTATGTCTGTGTGCAATTGAGCATCCATGATGGCATCCCTTCTCACATTGGTTTGGGTCCAGTGCTCCTCAACATTCCTCTCACCTACCTTCCTGTATATACATACATATATCCTTTCCCAACGTCTCCTTCCTTTTTCTCCCTCATTCCTGCCTCTGCTTGTCCTTCCAGTTTCCAAGCTGGGGCGCTGGAAATGGTCAAGTGATAGCCGATAGGTCCCCTGCGAGTGCTACCGCTTGTCTGCCTTCACGCCATGCAGTCACTCTATCTGTCTTTCCCCGTGTGTCCATAGCCCACATAAATCATCATCAGTCAAACTCTACGGACAGGGACAACAGAAAGAAATACCCCTCTGTGAGTGCGGTGTTAGTTTTGCCTCGCATAATGTACGCGGGGGCTAAGCGCTCTTGGATACATGAGAACCGCATGTCTTGCAGATGTACTATAAATATTTTGGTACTAGCAGGCTAGTTTGCAGGGAGGAAGTAGACCAGTGAAATACACAGAGGAAGGGGGAACGTGTAAAGTGGAATGTTGGCCTAGCCCAACGGTCTGTATTGTCTTTAGCACCTACAGATGGTCTCGGTCCAACAAAAACGCTTTTTACAGGGGTTCCTGTTCCCAGTCGGGGTCTTGTACCTATCCAGGATATGCTGCGTTTCCTGCGAGCAAATCCGCCAAACCAGTCTCCGAGCGGTCATAGTTTGATTAATAGCATAATCATGGGTGATCGACGCGTGCTACGTAGGAAAAACCTGCAGAGTTTACTGATGTCGTGGTCCAAATCGATGAAGGAACTGAGCGTAGCTAGTGCTACAAAAGCTGTGAAGGGAAAGGGAGGTCAAATATGGTTGGCAGGTTTAAAAAATGTTTGGTCGCAGCAATGTAAAAGAAATCTACAATTTAAATGTGAAAGAACTGAACTCCCTCTGTTTGGCATGTTTCTGGCCCCAACCCCAGGCACTGTCACCCAACCCCGTGAAAGAGCAACACACTCTTTGTGTTCACATCGAAAGTGAGCCGACACGCACGCGCCCGCACACGCACGCTTTGACAGCAGGTGGTGTGAGACACGTCAACAACTAAAGGCTCGCTGGCAGACTCAGAGAGAGTTCTCGGCTCTCTTCTCCGGTCGCTCAGATCTATCATTGGGGCTCTTTAATGGCAGCCTTCATCACATATTACTGCCTTATTTTCTCCTCTCCATCTTCTAGCCCGCAGAAGTTCCTTTTTTGTTCCTATTTTTAAGTACAAGTGATCTCAATTAGGGACCTCCATGAAGGCAGTAGGCGGCAGACAGTCAGAGCAATAAGAGCGGGGAGGAAATTGTCTTTATACCCCCTCCTCCAGACTCCCACCCACCCTCCTGCCACAAGCAGCGAGCAGCCGCCCCCTCCTTGTCTCCATCTCGTTTAATGCTCCCTCTGCCTTTGCTGAGTAAAATATCAGACGAACTGTGCCGGCGCAGCCTCCTTCAAGTCCTGTGCAACTTTCTGAAAGTAGTTACACATTAAAAATGCCCAGACACACAATCAACAGGCACGCCACAGAACGTGCCGTCCTCATCCCAACAGCTCACGGTGATGTCACAGGCTCGGTCAAAAACAGTCATTAAGGGCTTAGCTCTGATCTGGGATCAGTGCGTGGATGTGACTCGCGTCGATGAGGTCAGGGCTAATAAAGCCAAGGCCAGTCGCCGTCCTCTGCCCGGTTCACAAATCTGCCCGCTATCTGTGACGCTACTTTCAAGACGGCACGTGTGTTCTTTTGGACTGATTGGCTGGCGGACTGGGTCCTTGGCTGGTTTTGATGCAGAGCCCGGTGGGCTCACTTGATTGGCTTGCTGGCAGGCCACTGGGCTGGTAGCCTGCCAAACGTGGAAACATCCCGTTAGAGCTGAAAAAGCCTGGTCCTCATCACTAGAAACCTATAATTTAGCGTCTTGAAAAATGCAGCACTGTGAAATGGATCTTTAATCCAAAGTCTTTAGTGAATGCACTTTTTTTTTTCTTTTGAATGATGAGAGTGCACCGTGTGCTGATGTAAGAAGAGGGTGCATGTAAAAATAGGGTTTATAAGTGTTCTTATTGTTTCTCTTCAGAACCTAAACTTTGCTAAACTGCGTTAGTGCAGAGGCTTAGCATCGTCTTTGGATAACAAACCACGTTGCAGTGGGCTTTCAGGAGATCCTTCTATAATCTACATTTGATAGTGTAGATTATAGCCTTGTCTTATAAAGGCTGCTTCATGTAAGCTTTTTGTTACTGTGTGTTGAATTGTTTTTTTAATCTGCCTACATGGGTGAACCCTGTTTGTGTCTACAGGTAACAAGAGTTTTAGAGGCAAGGGTTAATCTTGGGACCAGTTCTTTTTTTTTCTTCTATTTCTAGTTCTGTAACTAATATTGAAGGGATATAGATCTAGGTGTGTATCAATTGTAAGCATAGTGTTACACACTTATGCATACAAAAGCGTCAGCTTTGTAAGTAGAAGCCGTGTCTCTTCCGTCGCAATTCAGTCCTTTACAAAGTCATTTGGCCAATGTGAAACTGGTGCGTAATGGCAAAAAGACAAATCATGGGATTTTCATGGGCTTTTGTTCGAGTTAATAAATTGCAAACTTCAGGAATTGCTTAAGTGAACATCTTTATCGCTTAGAACAGTAGTTCATTAACTGTGGTGGCACTTGGCTTGCTTCTTAGCGGTTGGTACTCATTATGTCGGTATTTGTTTGCTAAATACAAAATAACTGGCTACTTACTGCACGTGGTGTTCTCTGAAGAGAGAGCTTGGGTCTGGGAATGACATCCAACTAAACTGAATCAAATAATTTCGGCTCAACATTTGGAAACCAGTGTGGTTTGCTAATTGTTCAGTGACCAGGCAACACAAACCAAAGTAGTACATGTTATTCCAATGTAGGAAACTGTTCTTCTGATGGTTCTTTGATCATGTACAAAATTAATCTAACCTGCTCTTCAAATATTAGCTCCCCATTGATGGAAGGACTTACATTATATAGTTAACTTGGAAACAACTTTTAAACCCAGAATAGTGTTGCTCCTTTGGTTCCGTTCTTGTTTTTAGGATATTTATGATTTTTTTGTTGTTGTTGTTATGGACTCTGGCATTGTATTTCCATGGGTTAAACAAAGTAAAGTAAAAAAAAATAAATACGTCGCATGTGTTCTGCTTGAACTGCAGCATTGTGCCATGCTGTCATCTGTTCCCAGTGAGGAGTGGCTCATTGCAAACTTACACGGATCCCTTGAAACATGAGAGCGCTCACAAGCAGAGCAGAGAGACATCTCCGCTTTGTTTAAGCTTGCTGTCAACATAACAGACAGCGGTTGCGCATATTAGCAGTTCACACGGTGCCGCGTCACTCCAACAGAAACTTTTCCTCCCCGTTTGATAATCTCGACAGGAAAATTAGTCACAAAAGCGTCGGCCGACTTGGAGTTTTTTTTTTTATTTTTTTTTTTAAGTAAGCAAATAATCGAAGCTGAGAGGCAGACATACAATATTGCCATAAATCACACGGCGCACAATCCCCGCGGTGGTTCTCTACTGTTAGTGACTTCTCCTACTGTGCGATGACTCCGAGCCAGTGTAACACAGTAGATGAAAAACACACACACACACAAAAAAAAGAAAAAAGCGCGGAGGGAGAAGATCCAGCTGCGCGCCAGGCGAGCTGCAGACCTACTGCGCGGTCGAGCGGCTCCACGCTCGATTCATTACCGCATCCTGTTAGTTAATGCAGGAGGAAGATCGGTCAGGTATAATAAAAAAAATAAAGATTTATACGTTAAATCATTTTTCTTTTTCCTTCTTTTTGGGGAATAAATCTGCCAGAGCAAGGTAGAAAAGTAGTAATTTTATTCAACAGCATATTTTTGGCACATAAAAAAACAACAACAAAAAAAAACAAAAAATGAGGCCCTGTCTGCTGTCGCTCGCGGACATCAAACGGTGAATTTAAAGCTCACGTGGAGGAGGAGGATGGTGGTGGTGGTGGGGGGGGGGGTTCGGCCTGTGATATACCTCCGAGTGGCAGAAAGCAGAGCCTCGCTGCGTGAATGCGCAGCATATCCTGTAGTAGCGGGAGCTGGAAGACAGATGCTGGATGTGCAGCGGGGGAAGCGAAGAAGCAAAGCGGAGGCAGATGGGACAAACACTCTTTGATGAGCTGAGCTCGACAGGGCTAAAGTCACGACTGGCTTAGCTAAAGGAGGAGAAGGGGGGCCTTAACTGGGAGGCAGAAACCCTACAGGCACCGGATGGACATAAGCAAATATAGGCCTAAAATATTATGCCTGATTAAAACCGTTTTTCGGCTGGTTTAATACCTGGAGACCCAAACCGAATTCCTCCTCGAATTGGATGTCAGAATTAAAACTAATAAATCTGATTGAGCTAATGGCATGAAATGGACTCAATCGCTGTTAATATTTCGTCCCGGAGGTTTCCATCCCATCCATGACGCGCTGCCCAAATTGCATTAGAGCTTGGCGGCCCTCCACGCCGCTCCACCGCGGAGCCTCTATGCGAGATGATCCCGGCTGAAATTGAACTCCGCCGGAGTAACTGCCGCCACGGTTCCTGCAAGGCCATGTTTATGACTATTGCAGATTTAATTACTGCTATTCACATTTATTCATCCATGAATTTGTTAGTTGATCTTTGGAGAATGTTTGACAATGCGAACCATATTTCTGGTGTTTGGGGCGGAGGGGGGGTAACTCAATCACTTTTTTTTTTTTTTTTTTAACCTCCTCCACCTCATCCTCACAACGAGGTGCCAGATGCATGTCAGTATATATATATGTATATATATATATATGTATATATATATATATTCACATATATTCTTGTGTGTTTTAAACAAGAAACCACTTTTTTGGAGCTTTGAAACATAACCTTTTTTTGGGGGGGGGGGTGTGTTGTTGTTTTTTTTATTATTATTTCAATATTAAAGCAAAGTTCAACTTTACAACATGAAAACAAACTGCAAAACCCCCTCACAGGATCCAAATAAACCAACATCTGTGCCTCCAAGTAGTCTTAATTTATTTTCGAAAGAGGCCTGCAGTATCAAAGGCCTTTGTCTCAGTGACTCTGAGCAATAAAAGCCTGTTTGGGAGCAGCGGGGACAAAAAAGAGAGAGAGAGAGAAAGAACACAGAATGGTAATACACATGCCGCTGTGTGATGTGGCACTGAGAAAAGTCTCGCTGGGAGACTGATGTGTAATTAGACTGGGGGGGGTGTGAGGTGGGAGACGGCTGCGATGAAGAGCCTCACGAAGGGTAGAGGATGCCCTCTAGTAGAGGTGAGAGGGGCAGCATCCTCACTTAAAATAAAATCAATCAATAAATAGTGCAACATCGATATGTGGATGTGAAGATGCCTGTCCTTTTTCCACAGTGATGGTAAACGTATTTATTTTTCATTTATTTTGATGTTTACAGTACAGATGAGAGGAGCAGCATTGTCACTTAACATTAAGGCAAAAATAGTAATTCAAATTTTCTTATTTAATTGCCTAATTTTTTTTATGCCTGTTGTGTTGATGCGAATATTAGATTTGTGTTTTTTGAGGGATTTTATTTGATTTTTTAAAAATTTATTTTTTTATTCTGTTTATTTTCTTGATTTATTTCTTTGTGGTTTTCAACAAACACAGCGTCGGCACTTATATTTAAATATATATATTTGTTTTTTCTTATTTTTGTTTAATGTTGATGTGGGGGTGTAAAGGTGCAGTTGGTGTTTTTCCAAATCAGATTTCATTCAACTGATCATTTAATGGCCTGTTATATTTATTTATTTATTTATTTATTTTTCTTGATCAATTTATGTCTTTCCTTTTTAATTTTATTCTTACATTTCAAGCTAGATAATTTTAAGGGGATGCTGTAAGCAATGGTAGCAACAACAGTGCAATATGAAGTGCATATTTCTAAAATAAACGTGTGATCTAAAAGCCCTTTTCCAACCGAATAAAAAATGGCCTCTGGGTGATTTGCTGTGATGTTATTGTCACTGTGTTGTTGGCTACAATTCTTATGAAGTTGATTTTATTTAACCCAACACTCTGTTATGTAGCCTGTCAATGAAGTGGAAGAAAACAAAAATGTCAGACAATTAATGAGATTCAGAACATTCGTCTTCTTCTTCTTCTTCTTCTCTTGCTCCTGCCAAAAGAAATTAAACACGATTAAAATAACTTGTAATTATTATTATTTTTTAGAATATTATTGTAAACTCGGGAGTAATTTCGGCAAATTCGCAAAAAAATAAACAAGTGAAAATAATTTTAAAAATGTATATATAACGTAAGGTTTCCGCTTTCTGCGTTGTGTGCATGTGGTTTCTTTTTCTTCTAATGAAACACGTATGTAATTGATTTAGCTCATCGTGTGCGGCCCGAAAAACCGGTGAAGTTTTGTTTTTGTTTACTGTTGTGTTTTTTTTAACTCGAGCGACTTTCGTAGACTCGGTTGTCTGCTGGATGGAGTGTTTTTTTTTTTTTTTTTAGAGGACTTAAAGGCAGAATACCTGCTCCAGCTACACCTCGGCTTACACCTGCGCAGCAGCTCTCCCCCCTGCATGCGCCCGAAGTGAAACCCTACTCCTGCGCGTCCTACCTGACTCACCGCTCTCCGGTGACTCAGTGGCTCCGGCCCTCGATGGGAGCTCGGTCCGAGACGCTCCCGTTTGGCGCACATTGGCGAGCGCCGTAACTCAACACGGTCTGACTGGAAATGACAACCTCCGAAGTCAGGAGCGCGCTGCCGGTCCACGGGAACGGCGGCATGTCGGTACGTATACGGTTTACATGCGCACCGCGTAACCCTCTCGTGGAGGTGGTGGCGTGGAGGGGGGAGCGCGGAGGCGACGCTGAACAAAAAACGACTGTCCGTGTTGTGTGGGGTGGGAGGGTGGCGGGGGGCAGAGAGCGCATTAGAGGCGTGATACAGCGCGGAAGGAGCGGATCTGACTCCAGACACCACGTGTTGGAGTCGCATCAGCGCAATAATTGCCGGGGCGCTTGGGATATATAAACCACAAAAACGCCTGCGCACGGGGAACCCCGGCCCTCCGAACACTAACCACATTCACGGCCGCAAAACGGGACTCGTTTTTTTCTTCTTCTTCTTCTTCTTCTTTTCACTTCCCTCCTCCTTCATCTCACCGGCGATCATTTCTTTCTTTTCTCTCTGTCTCTCTCTCTGTGACTCTCTCTCTTTCTTTTTTCCTCCCTTCCCCAGGCTTTTTAACCCTATATACAAAACCTGCTTCGCGGCCGGAAGACCTCCAGAAAGATTTGTTGAATTTGCAGGCATCGCGGGATTATAAATAGGCTTGTTAAGTATTGTTGAGGCGTAATCTTTTCACTTTGAAACTCTCCTTTATGTGTACATAGCCTGCGGGGTTTCCAGAGCGCCTTTCAGTTTGGCACAAAGACTTCAATGACGCACCTGGAGGAGCGCTTTGACTTTTTTTTTTTTTTTTAAGCAAACGAAGGCAGACAAAAACCTTTTAGACCGTCTGGTTTAACTGTATAGCCTAGTAGCGCGCCTCGGAGATTTATTTGGTGTTATTACAGTGAGAGCGCGCGCCTGCGTTATGGCACGTGGATTCCTCCCTGGAAAAGCTTTCGATTTAGAAAAAACGCGTCCTTAAAGCTTCTCTCTCTTTTTTTTTTTTTTTTTTTTTTTTTTTTTTTCCCCACCCGCGGGAGAAAGTCTGCTTTGTAGTCGACAGAGTTTTAGAGCGCTCAGCCGAACCGAGGGGCAGCGAGTGTGAGAGAAAGCGGAGAGAGACAGAGAGCCCCCCTTCTGCAGCGCCTTTTCCGCTAATCCACGGTGTTGTGATGCGAATTCCCGTAGATCCCAGCGCCAGCCGGAGGTTCAGTCCGCCGTCCAGCAGCCTCCAGCCGGTCCCAGGGAAGATGAACGACGTGAGCTCCCCGGCCGGCCAGCCGGACGCGGCGGCCGCGGTGCCGCGGCTGCGCCCCCCGCATGAGAACCGCAGCATGGCGGAGATCATCGCCGACCACCCAGCCGAACTGGTGCGCACCGACAGCCCCAACTTCCTCTGCTCGGTCCTGCCCTCCCACTGGCGGTGCAACAAGACGCTGCCTGTCGCCTTCAAGGTGAGCTCAAGCTAAGTGTTGACGCTGCTGGGTTAGAAGGAATCCCAGTAGGAACTTTTTTTTTTTTTTTTTTGCTATATAAATACACTGAATAAAAGCTGACTTAAACTTATCCAAGTTTTTTTTATTATTATTATTCCTCTACATTTGTAGTTAATAGGCTTGCTCCAAAAAAATTATCATAGTCCTTTTTAATTTTGAAATTAGTTTTTTTTTTAATGAACCGAAAAATTACCAGTTTCTATAAATGACACCACAACATTTTATTTTATTTTTATAATTTTTATTATCATCTATGTCAACTTATGAGATAAATCCACTTGTTTTTTCTTTCTTCCTGATTAATATGTTGATTTTAACTGCTTATGATTAAATTTGTGCATGCAGAAAATCATTTCTCTGAGCTTTCACTGCTTTAATGCAAAATCAAAAACAGTAGAAATGTATCACAGGAGCCAAATTTTTTTATTTTGATTTTATTTTTTTTATGTTAAACAGAAAAGCATCAATTACAGCGTAGTTTTGAATTACAGTTCTGATCTTCTGCACAGCATTTTGATTTTGATTATTAGACTTTCTTGTGAGCCTGTGAAGTGGGCTGGCACTGTGAAGAAACAGGTGGAGGAGGGGGGTGTGGTAGCTTCATACAGCCAGAGAAAAACTTCATTCATCCCTGCAGCTTCTTTGGCATCTCATTAGGTATGCTTTAGGAAAAGTAAGATGACTGTTTTGTCTCAGCAACATTTTAAAAACCTCCAAATCTTCACATCAAAAAACAATTTAGTTTTGTAATGTCAATGACAGCTACTGAAATGATCATAAACTGAAATCCTTTAAAATTGTGTCAGAATGAAGAATAACCACATTTGTTTGCGGCTTCCATATTTAAACACTCAGACACATCAGTTTTTATTTTAGCTTTTTCAGATTTATTTGGTGTTTTTAAAGTCTAAAAACAAAAAAAAAAGGAGAAAAAAAAAGGAGGCTCCAGGAATAATGGTTTTAACATTTTAGGCTTTTGAAACCTCGTCATTTATTTTCTTTCCTGATATCCCGCCAAATAAAAAAAAAAAAAGAAAAGAAAAAAAAGAGGCCCTTTTAATTAGGCGGCGTATTACTCAAAGGACAGATCAAAGACCCTCGTCAGTGGAAATGTATAGCTGCGGCTCTGGCTTGGAATTAAACGTGACAACTTTCTGAAATATAAGTGTTATTTCCTCCGTCGTTATTTCGAGGGGGCTCTGTAATTATCGCGGGGCCTTGCTCGTCCTCTTTTATCCGCGTCCAAGAAGCTAAATGATAACACAAGGCCTCCATGCTCAAGATGGTTAACATCATAACATTTGTCTTATTGTCAGATCGCTGCAGAGGGACAAATTAAAAGCCATCCATCAACATGATTTGGAGGATGGCATGATGGGGGAAATAATAAAGGAGAGCAGAAAGTGTTCCTCCATTGATTTTTTTTTTTTTCTTGTATCAATATTTTTTAGATTTGAAAAAGTGTTCGATTAAAAAAAAAATCTCGTCTCCTCGACAGGTGGTCGCCCTGGGCGACATACCCGACGGGACGGTCGTCACGGTTATGGCGGGCAACGACGAGAACTACTCGGCCGAGCTGCGGAACGCCTCGGGCGTGATGAAGAACCAAGTGGCGCGCTTCAACGACCTTCGCTTCGTGGGCCGCAGCGGCAGAGGTGAGGCCTCAGACTCTCTCCTTGCTCGCTGCCGCAGCCTGCAGGGAGCCATTAGGGCTCAGTGGTGTGGATTAGTGGCCACATTCCCCCAAAGTGGCAACCACATAATGATCTCCCTAACTCCAGGGGCTAAATCCCACAGCCCATATCCTTAAGAGAGGCCAATAACGTCGCTTCTGCAAGCTCAGGACGCTGCTCCTTTAGAGTTAATTATCCACAACAAGCAGGCGATGCTTCTTGAAATCAGAAATATTTCATGATTTTATTTATTTATTCTAATAAAGAAGCAATTTTCCCTCCCCCCCCCCTTCACCTTGCATAACCTCGGCTCGGTTCAGGCCCGTAAACATGCTGGGTGGTGCTGTGCCCCCTCACCCCTCCTCCAGGCCCCCACGGCTGAGCGCTCTCTGCCCACATCCTCGGGCTGCCGGAGTGAAACAAACTCCTGTTCAGTCCAATAATATTCCTGGAATGCAGGCGACAATTCGGATCGCTCACTGCTCCCATCGCTCGTTAGTAAATCATCATAGCTTGGCACTCGCCGCTTGCTCCCAGCCGTTCCCCGTTTCTCTGGAACACTCCGTTCGTTTTTCCCTTTTGAATTTCCCCGCCCTCCTCACCCGGTTAAAGCGATCGCAACAGGTAGCTGTCGGTTAAAAAACAAACAAACAAACAAACAAAACAAAAACGGGTTGATGAGCGCAGAGGGGTCGCGTGGACGCCCGCGACCGGTTGCCACGGAAACCTTTCCTCGTGCGGCTTTTGCTGAGACACAGAATCTCGCAACAGGAAGTGACACAGGAGCCAGGAGGGTGGATCGGACTACGAGGTGTCTGAAATGAATACCCTCCGGTGACAGATAAGTACAAGCGGAGAGAACTGATAGCATGTTAGATAGCTAAAAGTCATGGCCAGAGAGGAGGCCAGAGCCTGGCGGGGGCGGACAGGGATCGATAATTACAGGCCTGATGCGGACGACGATAGCATGGACACATGGGGCAGGTTATTTAGAGAGGAATCAGATACTCCTGATAAGATCTTTGGACTTAATGGTGTTCCACAGGAATCGGCTAATAATAGGAGCGCAGGTACTGCTTTCATATCCCTTTGACGTTTTCGCGCAAGCGCAACACAAGCACAGGCTTCAGTGTGCTTCTTCTGTGATAAGACATGAAGGGCGGCATGCTTTTTGCATCCACCTTTCACTGCAGTCACAGCTGCCAGTCTTCTGGGGAGTGGGGGGGTCTCTACCAGTTTTCCCCGCCTGTAGACGGAAGTTGGAAAGGAGAGCATCTGTGGATGGCCATTTTTAAATCGCAGTCTGTTTATGGTATGGATGTGTTATAGTATATTCATGTAACACATGAAAATGCTGTGATCTGAACCCATCTCTGAAGCTCTGGCTGTATGTTTAGGGTCATCACTGTGCATAAGGTTCCTGCCTCAAATAGGTTTTTGTCCAGGATAGTCCTTTTTTTAGTTCCCTACATTCGCCTAAAAACTTCAATTCTACCTGGAGATGCACCGATCCGATATTAATATCTGGTATCGGTCCCAATATTGGAAAAAAATTCTAGATCAGGTATTGGTGGCAGTGCGTCCATTGCATAAGAGCATGGTTTACTGTTTGTTTTACATTTTATTTAAAATTCCTAATTGTCTGTGACTGAAATCTGTGTAAACAAAAAAGGTTCTTCAGAAAAACCAGGTTGAGCACCAAACTGAAGACTTCCACCATCCAGAGGGACAAAAGAGAGAAAACGACAATTGTTTTAATTCGTCACGCGATCGATTGATTTATTGTTTATTTCGACAGGCATAGATGTTGATACAGGATGGTGACGTTTTCATCTCGTTGAACCCCCCTCCCCACTGCACCTCAGTGGAGGTATGTGGGTCACCTGTCTCCGCTGCTATCTGCCCGGTCCATCTCAGCCCATCTTTGAGACCCATGTTTACTGAGGTTGTAAAGTGGAGAGGAGGGGAGGGTCCGTGCGCCCAGACGGCTGCGAGTGAATGGGCAGCTGCTCCCCCTCCCCGCTTTCCCGTTTCCCGCTTGCAGCCACGCTTGCTCGGCGCGTCTGCATACCTCAGAAGTTAGTGTAGCTGCTGACTTGGCTGTTGTGATATGATTCACAGCATTCCTCGTGCATGAACATGGGAATACACGCGCTTGCACAGACAAGCGCTCAACCCCAAGGCAACAACTGCTGGGGATTATCAAGAAAGGAAGTGACTATTAAAATGCCTCTCGCCGTCCCACACAGCAGTAGAGATTCTTGATAATGAGATGCTGGCTTCTGCGGTGCAACTCTACCAAACTAAACTGAACGCTTAGCTAAACAGAGCTCATTTAATGTTGTTATTTTGTTATCATTCTCTTTAGGCCAACATCTCCTTGTAATGTGATCGCTGCGACACTCGTGACATAGGAATGGTTTTAGAGATAAATGCCAGACATTGTCTTTGCAGATGGCATATCCTTTGATCTTCTTTGATGTCACCACAGGCAAGAGCTTCACACTGACAATCACGGTATTCACCAACCCACCGCAAGTGGCCACGTACCACCGAGCCATAAAGGTCACCGTGGACGGACCGCGTGAGCCCAGGAGTGAGTACCGATGCATGCACTCGCAGCACAGTAAGGAAGTGTGCCAGAGCGCACTAAAAACATTTCTTCCAATTGAGTTTGTCTTGAAAAAGATGAGTCAGTGAGTGACAAGACAGGAAATGAAAAGTGAAAGTTTTTTTTTGTTTTTTAAATGTAAGCACAAGACAAGAAATGTGCTCTTATGTTTCCCATAAAGTCATTCAACAGTTTAAACTTTGAGATCTACTTTTGAATCTGAAACGGGGAATTGCTCATTTTTGTTTTCAACTGATATTCAGTGAAATTATTAGGAATAGGGGCTGCACAGTGGCGCAGTTGGTAGCACTGTTGCCTTGCAGCAAGAAGGTCCTGGGTTCGATTCCCAGCCCAGGGTCTTTCTGCACGGAGTTTGCATGTTCTCCCTGTGCATGCATGGGTTCTCTCCAGGTACTCCGGCTTCCTCCCATAGTCCAAAAAACTTGACTGTCAGGTTAATTGGTCTCTCTAAATTGTCTCTAGGTGTGTGTGTGTGTATATGGTTGTTTGTCTCTGTGTTTCCCTGTGACAGACAAAAATGGTAAAGTGAACAGAATTTGAATCAGTTTTTTGAGGTGTTGAAACAGTCCTGCATCTCTCCCATTCAACATGAATCAGATAGAAAATTTGTCATTGCAAGTGTACGCGGTTTTTTTGGGGGGTGGGGGTTATCAGCTTAGACCTGCATCATCTTTGCTATCGTCTTCCATCTTCCCTGCATGTCCCTGGGAATATCTTTGAACAAAATCCTGCTGATCCAAATTCACCATGAAATGCAAACATCAGGATTGGGGTTGCTCAATGTGTTTCCAAATGTTCTCACCCGTTTTACAACAATCAGATGCCAAAATCAACTAAGCTGTAGTCCCCAAGTCTGACTGGCTGTTAGCCTTCCACCACTCTGACAGTTTCTTCTCTTATCACCACTTCTCAGTCCCCTGCTTTAGATTTTGGCAATAAAAAAACCCAGCAAATGCAAAGCTTTATAAGCCGATATCAACCATCTAGATTTTCACAGAAGACATTTGTTAGGTTGCAGCTGTGCTTAGATGCTGATCATTTTACTCTCTCAAAAAAAAAAATAAAATGGTGAGGGAGTGAAAATGGTATTTTTGTTGGTTTCACATACAAATGTTCCCGGGGCGGGACTGGGGTCGTCCTTTGCAGCGGTGTTTCCCAATGCTTGTCCTCTTGGCATATTTCCCTGCATGTTGTAGGTGTTTCCCTGCTTCAGCGCACCAGAGTTTTATTTATGGCTGATTAATAACGTTTTACTGAACTACAATCATCTGAATTAGGCATGTTACAACAAGGAAACATGTAAAACATGCAGGGCAGTGTGCCTTGACGACCAGGGTTGGGAAACAGCAGACTCTGTAGGACATTCCGCACCAAGAATGCGTCATTTTATACATGCCAAGGTCTATTCTTTGTATTCTACCTGACCATTTAAAGTGTTTTTTTTGTTTGTTTTATTATTATTATTGAACTCATTGTTGGCTGTAAGACAGTGATTATTGTGGTTGTGTGATTTAAGTTAATACTTCACAAGAAGGAAGTCATTTGGTATTATTTGGGTTTGACCAAAGGCGATTTATCTGTCATGTAACTACAAACATAGACAAATTGATACGAAATGGTTCAAGTGCATGAGCTTGAAGTAGTATAGAAATGGAAGTAGAAAGCAATGAAATAGCAATGTACGGGTAAAATTGGGTTCAGCGATTAAAGTTGTAGTGCAGTTTGAGTCGTTAAATTTCTAAAAGGAAATTTTAGAAAGAGAGAAGAAGGAGAGGAAAACGGCTAACGGTATGATACGTGACATTATTTGAACTAACTGTGACAATTTACAGAATTGAGACACAACGCAGAATTAGTGGCTTACAAACGTCTGCATTTTCGCAAGAGGCTTTTGCCTGTTACTCTGTAAAATTATCCAATCGACTATAATGCTACTTTAATTTGGATAATCCTTTAAAAAATACCTCCTTATTGTTCCAAATGTCACAGGTTGTCACTAAATCCAAATGTCTCAGCTGTTGATGGGAAGACATTTAGTTGGAAGAACAACGATAAATTTACCAAACTTGTGAGTGTAGACATAAAATACACTAATATAGTGTGAATAGTTTTGGTGTTCCTTAAAACAGCTCATACAACTGGATCCTTAGTCGCAACTTGACAAGCTATCAGCCTTTCTACATTTACTTCCGGTTCTGATAAAAACTCCACTGGACCTGAACAAGTCCTTTAAGAGCCAAAGCATTTCCATCAAACTGAACTGTTTGATGTGAAAAACAACAGCTGCGCTTTAACTAAACCGTATAAGTGGCCCAACAGCTAAAAGCTAAAGCCAATCGATGGGAGACGCTAAGGTAGTTTAGCTGAAAAGTTCTGACATGACAAGCTGACAAGCGATAGGAAGTTAAATAAAGACAAACCGATGTTCAGTTTCCTGTCTTACATAAACGTGAGACAACGTATTCCTGAAAGGGTACTCCGGGTAGCAGAGTGCTAGCATCAGCTTCTTTTAATGGCCCACATAAAAACAACTGAGGAGGAAAAAAAAAACTTTACTGTAGACAACAGTGCCAACTGGTCTGGCATGCAGCTGTTTCCACAACCCTCCTCCCTATTCATAAAAAAAACGATATTCTCATCTCAAGGCGTCTCAGTGAACAATATCACATCACAAACAATCCACCCACCCACCCACCCAGCCTGCCCGGTCACATATGGCACCAGGACACAGAGGAGCCAGGAGACAGTAGGATTACTACCACCATCACTCAGCGTTGTAGGAAACCGGCGTTCGGTGCCAGAGAAACGCCTCACGCACACCCGACAGTCAGCACTGCGCAGACATGGCGCCCCGAGACAAAGGCACATGCTTGTCCTCGAAGCGCGCATGCTCTTGCAATCACTCCCACTTCATTTCCCCCACCGCCACCACCACCTCCCTTTCGCACCAGTGTTTGATCAAAAGCATTTCCTGTGCATCTGCTGTCCCCCGTCAGAGGACTTTCAAACAAGTCCTATTACTCGGTGGCGAGCAGATGGGAATCGGAACCGAGTTTGTTTAGAAAACCAGAGCCGCGTTAAAGAGACGCGAGCAACTGCACAGGAGGACTCCGTGTTTTGTTGAGAATAAATGGGATGATGGAGTTTTGCTTGTTGTGAGAAAGAAAAAAAAAGTTATTCGACTTTGCGAATCTTAATTGTACCGTGCAGCGCCTTTCAAAAGTGTACAAACCCCTTACATTTTTTCACATTTTGTCAAGTTTCAGTCAAAACCTTATGTGTTTATTGGAATTTTATATGATACACTCATACGTAGTTGTGCAGGATTGCGAGACGGGAGAAAACAATTGACAAACAAAATGTGGTGTGCATCTCGATGCATCCTCTGAGTCAGTACCACTGCTTGCTTCAGTCACAGCTGCAAGTGAGTTGAACTAAAATTCTGTCAACAATTTTTAATTGTAAAAGTAGCTCAAATTGGAGAAGATCTGAACATAAAACCTTTAGTTGTAACAAAGATTCTACTATTTGAAAATGTTTGGATCTAACCAGCAGAGATTTAACTCTATTCCAGCCTCTAACCTTTTTTTTTTTTTTTTTCTGTGTTGACCTTTATTACTTACTTCCATCCACTGCTGGAAAAAGGAATCCCCACAGCATAATGCTCCCACCGCCTCGTTTTCCCTTGGGGGTGGTATGTTCAGAGTGACGTGCAGCATTAGTTTCCAGCCACACACAGCGTTTTGCATGCAGGCCAAGAAGCAGAACTGTGGTCTTTTCTGAATGCTGCCCTGTCCCCTACATCGTTTCTGGCAAACACTAATGGGACTTCTTATGGCTTTCTTTCTCCAACTGCTCTCTTTTTACCACAGGATATATCCAGTTCATGACTGACTGCGCTAGGTTTGTAGTTGTGCTTATACTCCTTTCATTTCTGGATGATGGAACAGTGCAGCAGCATTAGTTGTTCAGATTTCAGTTTGTGCTGTAACTCTGTTTTAAACATTTCCATTACTTCCTCCCTGGCCTGTCGGGTGTTTTTCTGCCCTCATGATGTTGTTTGATCACAAATGTTCGCTAATAAAGTTTTTAGGACTATGTAGAACATTCATATGGAGATTCAGGATGTTTTCATACCTGATAGTTCGGCAGACTCTGTTCAACTGGGGACCAAAGCGGCTACATTTGATACATTTTGAGCCGGTGAGGTTCACTTTCACACTGCACTGTGTGAAACAAACTAAACCCTTTGAGCAACATGTTCCCCCACTCGCCTGTGGTGGCACTACACCAAGAAACACTGAAGGAAACAACATGAAAACCTCTGAAGAAGACACAAGTGCAACTTCCTTCTTCACAAAATATAAACAAAAATTGAGAAGAGTCAGATTTTAGCGACTGTAGGATTTCTTGTTTGTCTTTGTTAAAAGACTATGAGCCATTTCTCCCGCTAGTGCTAGTACCTCATCTTTGTTTTGGTTGTGTTTGCCCAGAGTGCCCAGCGGTGTACTCCACTTCCTGCTTTTTGAGTTGTCTGTGGTTCATTTGCCATTTACATTAAACAATCAAACCTCACGCCAGAATTCACTTCAACCGGACCAAGGCCTCGGTTTTTAGGCGAACCAGAATCCACGTCTTTGGTCCGCAGAAGTCGATTGCAGACTTTCTAGGTAAAAGGACTGGAGTTCGATTAAAACGGACTAAACAGAGCTGGTGTGAATGCACCCTCAGTTATACACACCTGGGCTGATTAGGGGACCTCTGAAGCGAATTGGTTGAACTGGATTTTGTTTAGGTGTGTCATTGTGAAATGGGCTGAATTATCTTTGAACAGTGAGTTGGACTAAAATCCTATCAATAAGATAGGATTTTAGTCCTACCTAAAATCCTATCACAATGATAGGATTTTAGATTTGCATCTAAAATATATGGATATTTTAGATGATTATATTATAGATTATATTTTAGATATAATAGGCCTCATTAAATGTCATTGTGAGCTAATAGACAGGGAGGGCAACCAGCTCTTGGTTACCCTGTGGTTTGCCACTGCACATCTAAAATCCTCACAGTTTTAGATGTTACCTTGTGTTTAGAAAATACAATAAAAATCCCAATAAAATACATAAAAATTAGTGGTTGTAATGTGACTAAAATGTGAAAGACTTTAGCCTTTAAGAGTATGAGCCTTTTTGCGAGGCTCTATAATTGAATCGTAAAGACTGTGTCATCACACATAACCCCTGAACCTCTTTGCTTTGCTGTTAAGTGGTCAGAATTACCCCGGTGGTATAATTTACCCAGAACTAAAGCCAGAACACCTATCCCTCTCAGGGGTCATTACACTGAGGTCTAAGGGTGGCAAAACACACATGTGCCCTCTCCCCTGTCGCCCCCCCATACCCTCTCTTTTTTTTTTTTTGTCAAAATTTTCTGCGCTCGCTCATTCGAGCCGAGGGGCAGCGGCTGTCTCCCACTGCGCGATTCTATCTGTGAACGCTTCATTTAGACATGGTGGGCTTTGTCAGCCATTACAGCTCTTATTTTGTGTTAAACGAGCGGGTAATTAGGGGGTCCTGTAGTGCACAGGGCCCCTGCAGGGAGGGGTCAGCGGAGCGGCGGAAACAGTAGGCCGTCTCAGGGGTTTGACATACACGGGCGCTTTATGGCTCTCTGCTGTCAAAATACAGTGTTGTTTCTGGAAAAGAAAGCCGACAATAACCCTCGACTTCAGGCGTACGGTGTGGGCCGATCTGGAAAGTAGACGTAAAGGGAAATTCTCGATTCTTTTATTGATATTCCTTTAACACTTTGCAGTTTTATTGACCGTTCATTAATAGCTCATCTGGTGGTGGGTGTCTTTCAGGAAGGACATTTTGTCCCTGTGTTTGATGAGCCTTATGGCTGCCATATGAGTCCAACCCCCCCACCACACGCCCCACCCCCCCATCCGACGGATGTGATTTCCCCCCACTGTCTCTCCCCCTCCCCATCTAATATCTGTGGAGGAATAAAGTGGGACCACCCGTGAACGAATGGTCCTCGTATCTCTGCTCAGTCGACTTAATTAATTGCGTGGTCAGAGTGATGAATATTAGCGAGGCTTTGTTTAAAGGTCTGTGGTGTGAGGTTGACAGCGTGCATGTGCGTGTGTGTGGGTTTGGTAAGTGGTTAGTCAGGTCCCTCTGACCACTGCGCTATTAGCAGTAGGCTAACTTGGTTTCTGCGGCTTGCATTGTCCTTAATGGCTTGACAGCTCTTGGTTACCCTGTGGCTTGCCACTGCACCCAACAGCTCACCAAGTGTGTGGAGGCTTGTGTGTGTGTGTTTCCTCCTTGTGCACGCAGATATGATCTGCAAAAGTCTGTGACGGATCTCCCGCGTTTCTACCCGTGCTGCATTTTTCGCAGCGAAAGAGAGAGAATAGAGAGTGTGTGTGTGTGTGTGTGTGTGTGTGTGTGTGTGTGTGTGTGTGTGTGTGTGTGTGTGTGTGTGTGTGTGTGTTATGGGTGTCATTAGTCGAGTGCAGCCACAGTGCAGATTTGGAGCAGAGCTAATAGGCCTCATTAAATGTCATTTTGAGCTAATAGACAGGGAGTGGCTGTTTAAACCAATATGCTTTTATAGGTGGTTCTGTCTCCTTTCAGCTGCTCCTTATGGTGGCTGTGGCCAGCTGAGACAAACTTCCTGAGTGATTATAGCGGAGCTGCAATAACACAATAAACAAGGCTTTCTGTCCAAACCCACTGTTCTCATTAGAGTTAATTGATCGCAGGCGAACAGAGAAGGTGACAAAACCCCGCTGTGGCATCCATCACAGTCTGTCTCTTCTGGAGCTTGCGCCTCGTAAGCGGGCGCGAGTTTATGTTGTGCGTCAGCGCCGTTGGAGGTTCGTGGTCAGATTCATCTTTGCTGTTTTGGCACCTGGACAAGTTGAGACTTGGGGCTTCTGGGTTTGGGGATGAAAAGGGGAGGGGTTGTGTTTTGGTTCGGTTTTGGTCAGGGTGTTAACAAGTCTGGTGAGGAGGCCCTGGTTACTTAGAAGCCTGCAGACAATATTAGTGGTTCAGAAGACCTGTCTGCCAAGCCAGAAGCCCCTGTGATACACATCCACATACTCACAAAGCCACTGTACTTGTATGTGCATATGTTTATTTTTTTAAAATGTCTTTAGCATTACAGGAGCTTCTGTTTTAGATGCAAAGTGTTTCAGAGCTGAAAGATTTGAACTAAAATATGCCTACATGTGATTCAATAAATCATATTGTTTAAAATACTTAAAGTCAAATGTAAAACCTGTAGGATGAGCTAACAAAAAGCATGTCTGTTTCAATATGCAGGGCTAAATAACTGCTGTTGACTTCCTGAGTGTCAGACATAGTGCCTTACCAAAGTTAAATCAGTTAAGTCAAGTTTATTTTGATTGCACATTTCAGCAGTTCAAAGGCTTTACGCCATACAAACATAATACATTAACCAGCAATTATCAAACAGGTTAATCAATGTTCAACTTACTGCTAATGAAAGGCAACTCTAAACAGACTGATTATAAGGAACTCTGTGTTTCGGCATGTTTGCAGGTTTCTGGGAGTGTCTTCCAGATTTTTGGCACATAGAAGCTGGATGCTGCTTCTGCGTGTTTGGCTGTGGTTCTGCGGGATGCAGACGTATTCGCGTATTCAAACATCTTGGACATTTTCACACTTTGTCATGTTACAACCACAAACTTGGATGTATTTTAATTTGATTTACCAACAAAGAGTGCTAACCTACCCGAGATAATGACATGACTGTAAACGAAAAATGAAAGAGCAAACCTGGAATCACAAATAGACAGACAGGTGGGGGAATTTATTCATTTAAGGTGACATCTCCCAACACACGGCACTGTTACACAAGACTAGAATAGCTGCCTTCATCGACAGCGCCATCGGATCCGATTTCAAAAGTCTTTAGAATCTGTGGCAAGACCTCATAATAGATGTTTTAAGAAGCTATCCATCTAATCTGAAAGAGCTTGAGCTGTTTCAAAAAGTATCTTTTTCCCCCTCTACTTCACTATTTTGTGTTGGTCAGTAACATAATAGTCTCAATACTTTGCCAGGCGCTGTAGACGCGATCAAAGGGAATACGATCCAAGTTTTCACGTCATTCTGCCTTTAAATGTAACTGCGGATAAAAGGCCAGAAAATGCGCGAACATAAATATTAAGAAGTTTTTTCGATTATGTCTACCGCCTGTAGGACGAATGCACTGTCCCAAAGTGTGACATTTAAGCTGTTTTCTTTGTGGCGGACTTTAAAAGGGCGTAGTTAGACACTCAGTGACACTTGACAAATTGCTGCTGTTCATTGTTTATCTTACACAGCATGACTTTTAATCCTCGATTTTGGGAAATGTAAAAGACAGCAATAACAGGTTGTACTTTCTACTACATTAAACCCTTCTACAGTTACACGAAATATGTTGGTAATAGTTTGGACTTCTCTTCTGAAAACTGGACTTTAAAGTTAAACCCGGGTAGAAATAGAAAAGAGGAAGTTGAATTTTTCATACTTTGAGCAGAAAAATCAACATACCTTTTCCATGGAGACTGGAAAAGCTCTTTATGCAATAAATTTTTATTTAGTCAATCATACTAATGATTTGTTACCTACATTTGACTTTCTATTCAGTCTGAAAATTGCAATTCATGTTCAAACCTGACGGTAAGTACCTTTACAGATGCTAATTGCAGACGAGGATTTTTAGATGTTATCGGTAGCTGGCTTTTACTTAAACAAATTAGATACAGGATAGAGGGCATGTTTTATCTCTAAGGTTGATGTTTTGAGAAAAAAAGCAGAACTTCTTGATTCAATCCAGGTAAGAGGATTTTAAAAGAATCACCTTCGTCTTAAGGCTTCAGCTGAAGCAGCTTTTCGCAATGGGAACTGGACGAATAAAACTCACCCAAACATCAGGAGGAAAAGAAATCAAAAAGCAGGATCGAGAAAGAACGAGAGAAAGAGAAAAAGAGGAGGGTGAGTGAGGGGGGGATGAAACAAGAGCAAAAATACTCCAGGCTTTTCCCAAGGCAGCCAGTCACTTGAATGTCTTATGAAGTTCCTTGAAGAGGTGCCAAGACTCCTACAACACAGAATTATTCACAGAGAGGGCAAGACAAAGAGGAACACAGAGGAATAAAGAGACACAAAGTGAATCATAAAGAGATAATGACAAAAAGGACTACGTCTGGATCTGGTTTCTCCCTGAGCTGCACCAAAATAAAAACATCTCTCGGATTTGTTCTCCCCTGTTCTGAGTCAAAACACTTTAATGTGAGCAGAAAGGTGCAGAGGGAGCCTGTCTGAAAACCACACACAGCCCAAACTGTCTGCCTTGCTCTTTAAACTTTGTACAGTATTGTACAAATGTGTATAAAGTGTGTTGAATAAATGTATGGCCTCTGGGAGTTGCTGCATGCGAGTGTGTGGGCGTGCGTGTGTGTGTGTGTGCCCTTCCCTCGCCTGGCTAGCTTCCTCCAGGCTGGAACGCACGGACCACACAGACGGCTGGCAGAGCTCCACGACAGCCTGGCTCCCTCTTTCTCTTTTTTTTTTTTCCTCCCTCGCCTTCTCTTTTTCGCTCGCTGCCTCGTCTTCCACACCTCCTTTCTCATCTCACTTTTTGTTTTTTCACTCCTTCCTATTTTTCTCTCCTCAAAAAAAAATTTTTTTTAAATCTGTTTTCGTTCTCCTCCCTCCTCCATGTTTCCTCTCTTCCCGCCCTCCTCCGGTCTTTTACACCAGACCCCCATGGCGGACAGACACTTGGACCACACCGACTCGCCCGTTTCGCCGCCGCCGCCACGCTCTGCCAGTTTCGGATCGCCACCTGAAATAATTCATTGCTCTTGAGCGCCCCACAAAAACAACACAGCCGCTGTGAGAGCATTGAATAATAATAATAATAATAATAATAATAATAATAATAATAATAATAAAACACTGAAATACGGGGCCAGTGTATTCATTCGTCAGATTTACTGTTTCGCTGCCACTGACTGGCTGATTCGATGGCAGCCGCGCGGGACGGGAAGGAGGGCCTGAGAACTCTGAATCAACCCCAATCGTCCAAACTCACCAAGCGACCGTGAAAGCCTCAGCAGAGAGCATGATGGGACAATATTATATAATTTTTCTTTATTTTCCTGATTGAGCATTTTCGTCACACGTTTCTGAGCTGAGGCGATACGCAGAAGACCTTTCTGTTGTGTGTGTGTGTGTGTGTGTGTGTGTGTGTGTGTGTGTGTGTGTGCGTGCGCGTTTCTGGAATTCGCCTTCTTTGGTGTTAAAAGCAATGTCAATAGGAGGGTTTGATTCTTGCAAAAAGAGATACTACCAGAAATTTTCCCAATAACTTGACAGTATTTTGTTGGGAATCCTAAATCACCAAAAACGTTTTACTCTCACAAAGGTTTTTTTTAAACACTTTTTCTAGACGTTTCCTTGCGGTTTTAATATAAGAATATTGCTTTGGATCAAAGAGGTTTTTGGTCCAACCAAAACTTTAACAATAAGCCCAAGCTCATTGCTAAAAACAACACGAGCAAATGATGTTTTTGGAACTTTTACTTCATGTTCTGGATGTGAATACCTGAAACCCCCAAAAGAAAAGATAAAGCTGTTTTTTGAGCAGCTGCAGACTCACTCATAGTAAAAGGGTAATGGCCAGTTGTTAATCAAAAGTACACAACATTTGCTCTGCAGTCTGTAGCGATGGTGCTTGTTCTCGTAGAAACATCGCATCACCACTTCATTCAGGCCCAACGTGCCGCGGTGTTGTTTCCAAAAGGGAGGAGGAGCGCCGGAGTTTGTTAGTCTGGTGGTTGGAGCACAGAAGGTGAAACTGGTCTGATGTGGCGGCACCTTTCACCGTAACCACTGTCCAATCTGATCTTTCAGATTGCCTGGCTTGTTGACATCTTGAAGCGAAGCCGACTCCGTGTGAGAGACGACCGGCGTATTTTAACATCTTCTAGCAGTCTGTTAGCTCAGCAAATATCAAGTAGACTTCAGCTAAAGAATTGCACTGATGAAAACATTGGGTAGAAACCACTAGTGTCCACTCTCTTAAGATTTTTGCTGACTTTTTCAGGATTCAAAGGAAATATGTTGCAGCCATTTTTCAGCCAGCTGACTGGGGGAGTGCAGCAACAGGTTGCTGTATGATCCATACTTAAAAACTTCTGGTCGTAATTTTAATTATGACTTCTCTCTGAAGGGACTTCCTGACTGTAGGAAAAGTATGATGGAATAATACAGTCATGGTTATACTTAGGCTCAATTTAGTGGTTGATTCTCTGGTATAAATTATTGTCTGAATCATTAGCTGTTATGTAAACAACCAGGGTGATTCATATCTGCCTTAAATATACTAGTATATACTACTCAAAGTGCAAATAATCTGTTTATACTATAGCTTTCACTATGTTTCAAACAAATAATAGTCAAAATTGACTATTTAAGTCAGTTGTTTACCTCAAAATATTCAAAAATATGACTTCAGGGTGACAGGAAATTTTACTTCAAACATGTAAGTGAATAAATCAGTTTTTTTCTTTCTTTTTTGTGAGAAAACAAAAAAGGGGAAAAGTCTAACTGTTGTTTGGAAATGTCTTGACAAAATGGTGGAATTTGAAAAATTATATTGGATTTAAAAAAGCTGCTTTTTGAAACCTTTACCTGTTGCTGACAGCCAACCTCTGCTTGATTATTACTGTAAGAACAGCAAGCGAAGTTGTTTGTGATATTGTGCAAGAACTTAATATTTAAATGGAGCAGAAACTTGTACTCAAACCGTATGAATGATTTAATATTAATGAAAAATAATTCAATGAGCTTAAACAGGTTTACTTGAATTTGTGCCTAAAAGATAAAGACCCTCAACAGGATGATTTGGTCATTTTCTTCTGTTTTTGATGAGTTCATAAAGACACCGGCTGTAAAAAAGTGAATTTTCTAAACTCATGGGCATGAAATGAATGCTTTGTTTGCTTAATTCAGACAGACTGACTCATTTCATATCACTTCCCTTTGCTAAGCTACGCTATCCCTGTATTGGCTAAAGCTGCGTGTTTTTTGTGAACGAAATTTAGCAGGAGGGACATAAATCTTCCTGTCTTATTCTTGGACGGCAACCAAATGGGCTTGTTTTACCAATTTACGTCCAAGATTCTTAACATTTTGAGGTGTGGAACGTTTGAAAAAGAAAAGCGGACACGGCAAATCCAGCACAATCAGCTAAGCTAGCTAGCTAAACGAGCCGCGCTGTGTTTATGGAAGATCCTGTGCTTTGGGCACATGAGAGACAAGTCATTTGTTCGAGATTTCTGATCAGATTAATTCTAATGTAGCCATCAATCATTGAGGACTTGTATTCTGTTGCCTACTTGCTTTAAGTAACAGTCATCAGATCAACAGCTGAGAGTTGAATCCAGACGGCTAAAATAATAGTATTCTAGGATCAGAGTACAGTGGTTCAAGATATAATCTGAATAAATGTTATTGATCCATTATTATTTCTGGTTGTGTGTGTGTGTTTGTGTGTTCCTGACCCAATGGTGCCAGTGTCAGTGTGCAATGATGCTCTTCTTGTGCAAATGTTCATGATCGCATGTCCAGACGTTTCCATACCCCCTTTCTCTCGCTTTTTTTTTTTTTTTTTTTTACTTCACAAGAGTGTGTTTCTGTGTGTGTTAAAGTTGCTCACATCTGGTCTGAATCTGTCCGTGTTTCCGGCCGCTGGCTGGGCAGGGAAGTGGCAGGCGCTATCGAAAATCTCCGCTGTTTTCACAGGGATGATGGGAATCTCAGGGACTTTCCCTAAGGCAGTGAAATCATCCGCTTTTCCCGCTCCTTTAAATACCCCCAGCTCATTCCTCCACCCAGCGAGGGTTCCGATAAAACAGCTGAGTTGTCTTGTGTTTGGCAACTGTTGTCCTCTAAAAGGTGTAATTAACTCATGAAAAACTGTATTTACCGTCAAGGCTTGCTAAGCTAATGGGCTTGAGGTCTGGCTGTTGGGAGCGTAGATTGGTCTCTGAATGCTATTGTTGACATCTTCCATTCCTGCAGTTTGTGAAAGAAGTGTTTTTGGGGGTTTTTTGTTTTGTTTTTTTCTGGTATTCTGTGTCCAAATATAGAACCTCGGAACCTGATAGACCAGGAAGCAAATTAGCAAAACGAAAAGGAAAAAAAAACAACCGAACACCTAGAAGAATTTCTCTAACCTGGATGTAATTTGGTTCCCATCTAGACTGAGCTTTAACATCATAGGTTCAGTGTCAAAACTTTGCTAAAAGAGTTAGTGACAATCATTGGACACAGAGGATGTAGATCCATTCAGTAACAGTCAATACCAGGACTTCATAGTTCAATGGGAAGCTGGGTTGTGTCCCGCAGTTGTCTGTCAAATTAGTGCATTTTGTTACAGAGTGAAAGACGACGTAATACACTCATGAACAAGTTGGTCCAGAAATCAGTCCAACGAAACGTTTGTACACAAAATCTAACCCTTATCAATCATCGTACTATGGTTCTCTATGCATTATGTAAATCCTCTCTGTCTGGTGACCATTACTGTTCTGACAGACTGTCTGGCCACATAATCGGACTTGTGATGCTCTGCCATTGCATTAATTTTTGCTCAGATTGTACTATTCCCAGCCAGAATGAACCAATAGTTTTTCAACTCCCTGAAGTTTTTGATAGCTCCTACATAACCTAACCCAACCTAAATATTAATATTTTAACAAGCAGTTTTAAATTTAAAAAAAGAAAAAGCTCGTATCTGGCAGTAACCAGACTAAGGGTACAGTACGTGCTGTATATTTTTACATAACATTTTGATATTTGCAAAAGTAAAGTTGACCTGCACTCCCTGATTATTGTGGTTACTGTAACTGGCTTGTGTCCTTTTTTTCCACAGTTTTGATGGTCAGCTCAGACCTCATACCTACACATTGCCATTAAATCCTTTCCTTCTGCATTTAACAATCATCCCTGTGTACTTAAACCACAGCCATTCAATTTATTGTTGGGGCATTGATATAGAAATATGGATATAAGTACTTATAAACTGCTTAAATCTCAAACAATTTTGTTTCCTAAAAATTAGTTTTGCTCCATATTTCCCTTTGTTTTGGTTCTGAATCATTTTTGGACCAACTGACTTGTGAAATATTACAGATAAACACTTTAATAATATTTGTCGGTGTCATAAAACCACATTTCCTTACGATATAGTATGAGTAAAATATTAAAACTAACTTATTAACTAAACCATTAGCTATCTGTGGTGGGTGCCAATTTACAACACATTAATTAAGTTATTTATACCCAAACTACAACAGTGCACCCATTCCGCAACATATCGGTATTTATTCAAATAGATCCCTATCTCTAATTGTGAAAGGCTCTTCACTTTAGCACAAGCCCAAATAATTATCAGCTCACCTCCTTGTTAAAAAAAACTGTTTTATTTGACAAAAAAAATGCCATTCTGCTTCCCTCCAAATATATCCGACCTCGTTAGAACTCAATTTTAAAGTAAAATTATTTGAAACTTGTTTCCAGAAGGCATAAACTCTGTTTTTAAGTTCATTTTGTACCTTATGATTCATTGGATCCAATGGACCTTTTCTTTTTTTTTTTCTTCTCTTATTTCTCATGAGTCATAAAAGTTGGTGTGTATTTGTTCAGGTGTGGCTGTAGAGTAGAACAGCTTACCATGACTGCTGAGTCTGGTAACATTTCCACATGGGACTTTTGGTGTCTAAAACTGTTTTAATGTGTTGCTTTATTTTAAGCATGTGAGCAGTTTCACATAGTTGTTTTTCAAAATCCATCTTGAAACACTTTTTGTTTTTTTGACGTTCTTGTTGTACTTTGAATTATTGAGTATTTTAATTTGGAGCGTGTCGAGTAGTTTTAGGATCCTGTGGCCTTTAATTTGGGGGTTTAGGGTTTAAGGAAGCAACCGTATCCCGCCCGGCCTTTTTCTCTATGAATGATTTACAGTTGAGCCACCGAGCTGACTTCTCACTTAACTGTAAATATTTACAGTAACAGTAAATTTAACCTGTGCAGCTCAGACGTCGCGCTGTCCAAATACCGCGTTTGTGTTTCGGGATCCTCCTGAAAGACGTTGCGATCCAAAACCCTCTCTTAACTGTTTCACCATTTGTTGCAGTCAGCCCGCCTAATGGGGCTTGTGTCGCCTGACTGGTTCAGAGCTCTTAATTTACTGGTCATCGGGGGTCTCTTCCTCACCCTGTCCTCCTCCTACTTGTGTCTGTCCCCCTCATCTCACTTGGAACTCCTTTAGCTATTTATTTCCATCACCAGGAGACAGGCTGAGCACAAAGCCCACACTGTGTCCAGGGGCTTTTTTAGGACAGAAACGCTGCCTGTTTTAAAATGGAAACGCTATGATTGACTGGGCACGGCTTACACGGAGGAACGAGGAATGCCTCGACATGAATAAATTACCCGCCGGAATGATGGAGACGCACTAATAATGAAGTATGGAAGTGAATTACTGTCGACACCAGATATTTTTCTCTCTCTCCATGCGACATTAAATCAGACTTAGCCTTTCCTGTGGAGTCTGAAAAACACCACAACAGCTGAGGACATTGTGAAGATGGCGGACGAAGGCGGTAACAGAGGCCGGAGTCCGCTGAAAGGCCACTTCTTCAAAAGCAGCACAAAATGCATGGTTAGTTTGTTAAAGTGCTCAGAGACAAAGACCTTCATTTCTGAAGACACATCTAAAAAAAAAAAAAAAAACTGATGTATTTGGCTTTATAAAGACTGTCTGTTCATCTGTCCATCCTCAAGAAGTTACATTAGTGAAAAGTTATTTCAGTAACTCACTTCACTAAGTGCAACACATTATGTGGATTAATCAGACACACTGTTTCATTTATGCTAAGCTAATAAAACATGACATTAAAATTAGAATATGACATCAGACTAATAAGAGAACATGTCCAATACAGAATCGTGAGCTTCTAAGTTCAATAAAGCCTCTTATTTTCAAATGATCTTACAAACAATATATCTTGTCTGCATCAAAGCAATTGCAGAGATCACACTACAATTATAATGATATAACTACACCATGTCTGACCAATCAACGACTCCTTTTCCCCCCCTCTCTGGTCTGATTGATTGCAGCAAGATTTTTGGTGTTTTGGTTCCAAGATGTTGTTCCACAGTGAAATAATTTGTTGTGAAGAGCAAGATGGTTTTTAATTGCATATCTGAGGTTGAAATGAAGCGGAGTTGCAGAGGTGGCAAGGTGCCAAGCTGTAATGGGCGGCTCTGAAAGAATCCACTCTTGTCATTTTGCATTTATTTACCCATTAAAGGGTAAAAAGTCTTGCAGAAGCTTGGAAAGCTGAACACGATACGCAGCAAAGCTCCTCCACCCAGGATGTCAGTGATACATTTGGTAAACCATTCTTATTTTTCTTCACCCCCCCCCTCTATGTGATGCTTTAGAAATACAAATGATGACTGTCTTTGAGAATTGACTGCCCTTTTTTTTTTTTTTTTTTGTTTATCCTCATGTCTGCTCTCCTCAACACCCACCCTGCGTTGTAGGTGTAGTGCCAGGCCTTTGTTCCCAGCTCTGACTGCAGGCAGGTTGGGCAGGATTCTGAAGTAGCTCACTGTTTCTGCCCGAGCCAGCTGGAGCTCGGCCAAACACAGCAGGAGTTTCTGCTCTCCACTGTTTGATATTTACTTTACCGCTTTTACAGGGGAACTAGTGCAAGACCAGACAGACGTACTGACACAGTGCTGTGTCGGTGCTGAAGAGGTGTGTGTGTGTGTGTGTGTGTGTGTGTGTGTGCAGGCCTCTTATAATACCCCACCTTTACTGAACGGCAGTCCACACCTGGCTCACGGCCTGGGAAGGTTTTGATTGGGTTTCCACTGCAGGCTTGATAGGGATGGAAAAGGGTTGGGCTCAGAAGAAGAAAGTGTACTTGGTCTGGTATGTTGTGGCTTACCGCACGTGGGTTATCTAAGTTCATGATTTTTAATTGTTTGCTAGTAGCTACAGTTGCATATCTCACTGTATTGGTGGGTGGACTGGCTGATGGGACGACCGGGGACTGTCCCGGTGGGCTCGTGGGTTAGTGATTTAGCCCGTGGAGGAACTGTCACGCTCGCCGCAGAACGTCGTCGTTTTTGGTGCGTCACGATGCCTCCAACTACACCATTTCAAATACCTTCTCCGCTCTCCTTCGCCACATTTGGGCAGATTTGCTGCGTATCCACGGGGTGGACCTGTAAACACACCAACGAGCACCTGGCCTATAAAAAAAGTAGCCACTTTGGTGCTAATTATTAACTCAAAACAATCACAACGCGGTAAAGCTCGGTCTCCAGTAGCACTACATACATTAAATCTCCATGTCTGCCTCTTGCATCCAGCCGAAGAGACAAAGTGAAGAACAGTAGAGCTGAATACCATCATCATAGAAATGATAAGATGTGTTTGATTACTTGGCCTATATGAGAATAGAAAAGAAATTTAGTTTATTTCAAGCTTCTTCTTTAGGTTCAAACAAAACATGTGCATCTTCAGAGTCACTGAAGATGAATGTTGATGACATGGATGACAGGTAAGCACCTGTCATCCAAGGTAATGCTAGATATTAGCCTAGCCTTTTGTGAATTAGGTGCCATAAAGTAGCCTAAATCATCCCACTGACTTGGAAAAGCAAACTTAGAGTCATAGCACTAAAGATCTGACTCATCATCTTGCAGAGGATATTTGTTGAATTGTGAACCAGCAGGGCAGCAAACATCCACAAAACTCAACATTTCATTTGACACTTGATATACTTTGTGGTAACAAGTCACATGCAAAACACCAACATGTGGCAGAAAACTGATACCCATAACCAACCATACTGACTATTCCCCCTTTGCTGTGGGGATTGTTTTTTCTCAGAAGGGACAGAAAAACCGGTCAGAAAAAGACTTACAAGCCCAAACACTGGTTACAGTAGCTGTCTCTAGTTGTCTTACCTTTGCCAAAATGATAAGTCCTGCCATTGTCACATGAACATAACTGATGTAGCCCCTCCTTCTTCATCTCGCTTTCTTTCTTTTGTTTTGCTCAGGGCATCGTCAGAAACTTGAGGACCCGCCCAAAACTGGCCTGTTCTCAGACCGCCTTAGTGAGCTTGAGAGGATGAGGGTGAGGGTCACGGTTCCCACGCAAACGCCCCGACCAGCTCTCAACACCGCAGCCAACACCTTCAACCCGCAGGGTCAGACACAGATAACAGGTGAGCTACTACGGTTAGCTTTTGTCGAGTAGTTCAAGTGTTAAACATCCACCTGGTGTTTAAAGGATGGAGATAACAAGGCATTTGGTGTAAGTAGAGTTAGGAAGCAACTAGTTGCATTCACTCAATTACATTTACTTTTAGGAGTATTTGTGCTACGCTGTACTTTTTACTTTTGCTTGAGTAATTTTATTATGAAGTACTACTGCTCTGACTTGAGTTCAATTTCTGGATTCTCTACCCACTGAATGAAGAATGAACATGTTTTAACCCCAAAATTCAGACACACCTCCAGTTTTTGTTAAAGTTTCATAAGTTTTATATTGAAAAAAAAACTGATTTGAGAACATTATTTTTGTTACTTGCGTGAATTATAGTCATTTTGATCCTTTGATTTCCACTTAACTTTTGGTCTGTCTGATGATGTCATTTTTGAATATTAAATGAAGTAGTAGACTTTTTACCAAATACTTTTTTATTCTCTTGGATGTTTCCATTTTTTACTCTTACTTGAGTACATTTGCTGGGTACTCCACCCATCTCTGAGTGTAATCCAGCTGTTTCACAACATAAACATCAGCATGGCATAAAGCTACATAAAGACTTATGACTGCACACAGGACACACATACCCGACTTACAATTCATGTTTTATGTCAAGACAAGGCATTTGAAACATTTTGTCCTTTTTAACAATGCGTTGGAAATGCGACACCGAAGATGCTCGAGACTAAGCTCTAACTCGCACCACAAGCTTTATGACCGCTGAGCGTTTGCCAAGCATTGTCCGGCCGAACCACTTGGAGGTCCGCTGTAAAACATCAAACCCCAACTGGAGCCGCAGCCTGACGGCACGAGAGCCTGCGGAGCGTGTTATGTTGCGTCTGAGATTGTCTGTCCCTCTCTGCCCCGTCGCTCAATCAATCTCCAGCTTAGACGGTAACACCATCTCTCACGGTTGGGCACGGCCGCCACCCGATCGCTCCCAAATCGCACGTGGTTATTCACATCTCAGTTATTTTTGGAGCCGGGCATTGTAGTGCTTCTAAGGGGATCGTTAGAGGCATGGTTAAACAGAGTGTGTTACACACTCTGGCTTAAAACGTCTACTCGTTTTACCGAATGATATTCAGATCTTTTTAGTTTTTGAAAACGTAAAGTTAGAGTAAAATTCCCATTTCGACTCAACCTCTTATGCTTTTTTCCCCCTAAACTTTTCTAGCTGTACATTTTCATCTGCTTGCATTTTTGTCCTTTGTTTTTAAAGCAAAACAGTGCCATGGCTAAAGTATTTACTTTTATTTATTTATTTATTTTCACATAGCAACCACTAAACCTCAATGCATTTCATTGGGAGACAAACACAAAGTTGTTCTTAACTGTGGAAGGATAAAAAATAGCATAAAAATAACATTGCATCCCTGTTGTGTAACATAGTGGTGGCAGGGTGGTGCTGTTGGGGTTCTTTGTATTGAACAAGGCAGAGAAAGTTTAAACCAAAATCCAATTGAGAATCTGTTTCCTTCATTTTTTTTTTTTTGTAGCTAAATATTACAAAAGCATCTTCTCCCTTCCACATTGCAGTAACTCACCGCTTTGTTTCACATAAAATCTCTGTAAACTACATTGAAGTTTACGAGGATTCCACTTTTGTAATGTGACAAAAAGTGGAAAAGCTTCTCTTGGCACTGCATATCAACTTTCTGCCTGCTTGCTGATTCTTACACACACACCCTCTCAAGCCCAACTTCAGCATCATTTATCCAACTAAATACAAAGTCTATTCTTCCAGTAGCCTTAAGAAGAACAACCTACAGCTTACAGTGTTTCTAAAGGAAAAAAAAAAGAAAAAAAGAAAAGCCTTCACGGTCTGTTGTGTCGTTGCACAGACACAATAACAGAGTCTAGCATGCTGTGGTATTTAGAGTGGGGTGTTTACATCCTGGACCAGGGCCAGCGAGGCTTTTCTGTTTCTCAGCTGCGAGCGCAAAGTTCTATAAGGCAAACAGGAAGATCTTCTATTAAGAGGTAAACATTGGTTGTGTCACTGGCGAGACCTTTTCCAGAACACACACGAGTGATATCTGTAATCCTAAATAAAACTACAGATTAAAAAAGACAAGGGGGAAAAAAAAAAAAAGTCTAAAGCTGCTGTAAATGTCTGACTTTAGCGAAACTGATTGGAGTGTTTGAATGTGCATGTTGGGGCACTTGTAATTATTCTCCCTTTTTTTTTCTCGCTTCCTTTTTTTTCTTTCCTTTCCTTGCTTCTTTTCTTCCCATCAGACCCTCGTCAGTCCCAGTCCTCTCCTCCGTGGTCGTATGAACAGCCGTACCCGTCCTACCTGAGTCCCATGGCGTCCCCCTCTGTCCACTCCACCACCCCCCTCTCCTCCAGCCGAGGCACGGGCCTGCCTGCCATCAGTGACGTGCCTAGACGATTGCCAGGTAGAGCCGTTACTCTCTAGGGAAAGATAAACGTCTTAATATCTTAATGCGTCACGAAAGCGCATAAACGCAGGTCCTCTCACTGTGGAGCATTAAATCAGACAGAAGGTTTCCTGTTACGGATCAGTTTGAATCGCCAACTGCTTTAGTTCTAAATGCCAAACTAATGAGAGAGAGAAAACTCATATCTACTCAAAAAACTTTAATGTCCTGGCTTTGTAAGCTTCTGATTGGCCGATTAACAACACTTGAGTTAGACAGAGACACAACTCTGTGTCTCTGAATGAATTGAAACTATTCATCTTGACAAATTACTACAGACAACTCATTGGGATGTCCAGGCCGTTCATGAAGGGGTTCTGTGCAGAGGTTGCGCTAGACTCTTTCGTTTCCGGTCATTTTGACTGACGAGGTTCAAAAATAAAATCCTGTTCTAATCTGCTTAGAAAATGATAATAATTACATATTCATTTGCGGTTATTTTTCATTCAGTCTAATTAATATTCAGTCCAAACAAGAAGTGTTGCCAGCTCTGCGTATTTTGAGCGACTTTAGGCTTGTTTTTTTTTGTTTTTTTCTCTAAAATCGCTTGCAAATTCATTGAGTCGCGGGTTGCGTTTTTTTTTTTTTGGGCTTGTTTTTGAACGTGAAGTTACTTATTTTGGCTTGACTTTATTTCTGAAAAAAAACAAAACGATTATATCAAGCATCAAGCTACCCACAAATAATCAAAACACTAATGGTGTGCAGTTTGCAGTGATGCAGGGTTACACCCAGATATATGCTGGAAAACCACTTTGAAATCCTCTCCAGTTGGGACTTTTTTCGAGGCTTCTTTCTCTCGCATGACGAGGCAACGCTGTTAACAAGCTGAACAGAGAATATGCATTTCCCAGAAATTAGATGAACACATGCAACTTTTTCATCCACTTGTGAGTAATCAAATGTCTCTAGTCCAGTTGCAGAGGCTATTGTGAGGGTTTGGATTTTTGCCTCGGACAGAATATCTTCTAATGTTGATCTGGATGCTGAAGCTACGCTCTGATTCAACAATGGAGTCTTGTATTATAAACAAAGCTTCAACCAAAGTTTTGAAAACAGGGAACATTCCTCAGACATTGAGTTCAACATTGAGTTCAGTAAGTTGAACATTTCTGATGGATTTACTTCAGATTTTGCCATCAGCATTTTAGAAAAACTGGTCAAAGATGGAAAATATTTGGTCAAATGTCCATTTGTTCTGTCCCAAAGATGCCTGTGTTTTTGCTGTGAAATGTGAGGATTAACTACAGAACAGAGGCAGATGCCAGCCGAAGGAGGTAACAGAGAATTATTATCCATAGTGAAAAAATGATTTACCAACATTAACTGAAAAGACACTCAGTAAGGAAGCAGTCAGTACTCCAAGACAAACATAAAAAAGCAGTTTACAATTTGCAAATCAACTCTGGAATAAGGACGTACATTTTCAGAGACTTGTGTTTGATTTGATGAAACTAGAATTGAAAGGTTTGATTACAGCTTGTTGCTGCTTTGGGAGGGAAAAATGGGATATAAACACAGTATGAAGTGCCGTAGTGACAGAATCATGTTGTTTGAGTGTTTTGCTGTACACCTTAAAAAAAAATGGTGACATTTTGAGGAAAGAACATTTTGAGGAAATATTGTCATCATTTTCAGGCTTCAGCCAGGAAGTTCACGTCTTCCAAGTGGACAACAACCCTAAGCAAAGAGCCAAGCTAAAAACAACAAAGTCAGTGTTTCAGAATGAGCTCAGTCCTCCAGAAAATATTTTGGTCAGAGCTAAAAAGGTGTTCATCAGAAAGACGAGCTAAACACCTGACACACTCGTCTAGCTCTGTCAGCAGGAATGAGCCAAGATTCCAGCAAGCCAGTGTTGGAAGAGCATCTGATATATTTCATCTACGTCAATCTCAAGGCCCGGGGGCCAAATCTGTCCCGCCGTAGCTTTTATGTGGCCCTCTAGACTTCAAATTACCTCAATAAGTCCCTTCAGTTTTTCACAGATCTGCAAAGTTCACACAAAATCAACAAATCTCCTCATTTTTTCTGATTTTACTGCAAGATTTTCTCAAAATTGATCAAAAACACTGAGTTTAAGTTACTCAGCCATACTTTATGTGAAGTTACAGTCCGTAATGCATACAGCGAGTAATAAAAAGTCACATTTAATGTTGTACATTAGCGCAAATAGCATAAAAATTCCTTGCAAATATTTCCAAATTACCACCACAAAATCTACATTTTTGATAGCAAAAAAACACTATAACAATCACAAAATCCTGGAGGAGCATAAATAAAACTATTTATTGATAGTTTAAAAGTTTAAATAGTTTAAGAACATTTAGATTTTTGATATGACCCAAAATGAAAAAGAGTTCACGGCACCTGAACTAAAAGGCAATGCAACCAAACACTAGGCAAATTAGCTGTATGTAAACTTCTGCATTAGAAGAAAGCTAAAAAAAATAAAATAAAATAAAGTTCCCTGATGGCAAACTGAAAAAAATCTGATAATCCTCACTGGCCTGAAACAGGAAAAAAATATATATATACAGTAATACGTGTAAAAATCTGATTTCAGATTTCACACTTTCACACTCTGTTGCTAATAAAAAGCTCCTCCTCCCGCCGCCCCAAAATAAAACAGCATTTATCAGCAAGTTGCTGTTAGCCTGAGTCTGATCGCCTCGCCAACGGAGGAGAGAAAAAGAGGTTGTTTCCTTTTTCGCTCTGCGCCTTTGATCCCAGAGGAGCATGGGTAATAACAGGCCTCGGGATAATAACAGGGTCGTGGCTGACAAATAAAGTGTCTTTACAGCGATACGCCGCTCTCTCAAAGCATTCTGGGTAATTGCATTAGCCGCTTTCTTCGCGCCAACGGCGGCGTCTGCGTCCCCGTTTGTTTCCGATGTGAATGAAAACTCTCACATGCGGCCAAACAAGTTTCTCCCCCCGTACACCTGTTTGACTTGCTGCCATGTGTAGGTTTCTTTCTCTCTCTCTTTCTTTTTCTCTGTTTCCTTGTTCTAGCATACTTCACCCTCCTCTCCGTGCGTGTGTGTGTGTGGGTGTGAGTGTATGTTAGTATGTTTATGTGCCCCGAGCGAGGGCGAGTGATTAAGCGCTGCAGCCGTGTGACTCTGCATCAGAAAGGTTTAAAACCCAGCCAGCTGCCCTGTCAGCTCTGATTAGCTCGGTCTTTCCCCCCCCTCGGCCTTTCATCTGGCGAGCGCCGGGGCTTTTGTTCTCCGAGTGACAGATGTGCACGAGAGAGCATGCGCACACGTTCCTAAGCCTGGCCTCTCCCCCCTGCCGACCCCAGCGCCCCGCTCACACACCTGCGCGAGGTGATGCGCCTCAGGCTCGCTGGTTTCCAGAGATCATGTTGACACCTTGTCAGGAGGCTCCGTAACATTATCTGTACCGCAGATCATGCGAACAGAAACTGATATGCCCCTTTAAGTTTTTCACAATTTGTCACTTTTCAACCGCTATGTCAGTTGTATGTAATGCGATTGACAAGCGAACTGCAGTGGATCGTTGGAAAGTAGAAGGAAAATAAAATGTTGTCAATACTTTATAGAGCCACCCTTCATTGGGGAATGTCTCAGCTTTTTTATTTATTTATTTATTTATTTATTTATTTCAATTCTTCTTTGTAGCTTGCAGTAGACTGTCTGTAAACTTAAGACGTTACACAAATTTTTAGCTGGACTTAGTTTTGGCCCTTGACTAGGCCATTCTAAGCAGGGCTTGATTTTTGATTAATCGAGATGAATCGATTAGTAAAATAAACGTCAACTAATGTAGTCATTGATTAATCGCTAACTGGAGTATGCAGGCTCAAATTTGCTAAAAGAAAAGCACACTCTGAGCAGTAATTAAGAAAGAACTGTATAAAAATACCTACATTTTGCATTTAAGATTAAAAAAAATCTTCTTTTTCTGTAAATATGTTCTAACCCAAAGCATGAAGTGACCGTTTTAGCTTCACCCGGTTCAGATTCAGTGAAATAAAACAAAAGCTCTTATTAAGCACCGTTTGCTGTACAGTTAATAATCAAAATATAATAATTATTATTATTATGTAGTTGCACTGTGATGATGTAAGTCAAGGACTGAGCTTTTCATATGTTGATAACAGTTTTTTTTAGCTGCAGATGCATCCTTTGCTACAAATGATCAAATGCACACTAAATGAGTGCCATGTTATGCAATTTTAGGCAAGAAAAAGTTTGTTTTGAAAAGGAGTTGAATTATTTGTTATTGTTTATGTATTTCTGATATAAAGCAAGCTAAGGTGGTTAAATGGAAAATCTTCAGAATGTCTTTTTTAAAAATCATTTTAATCAATTATCCACCACTTCACCAACTTCTCTATGTCTGATTTAAAATAAAATGTAATCTCCGTAGCCTGAATGTTTCACCTGGGGGAAGGTGTGCTCCATGAAATGAGCCAGTTTTCCGACATATTTAGCATTTTGATTTGGTCACAAAAAAAATAAAAAGTCCAGTTTGGGTCACATGTTGGGTCTCCTCCTGTGTGACCTTTGAGATCAACTTTACAAGGAACTTTCTGAAGCTTTGGTCCAACAAGCCTTCTTGCGACTCGTCCATACGGATCTGATTTGCAGAGTGCACCACTTGTAGTTGCCGTGGTAACGGGCTCTTTCAGATGAGCTCTGGATCTCTGCAGCTCCTCCAGAGTTACCAGAGGCCTCTGTCTGCCTCTCGGAAATGACAACACCCTGGAAGGTGTGTGGTGATATTATGATGTTTATCCACTATCCTTCCACATAATAATTAAAGGGTCAGGGTTATGTACTTTCTACACACAGTTAAATCTTATAGCACAATCAGTAACTATGGCACCTTTAGTTGTATATATCAAACATGACTAAAAATATATTTTACTTCACAATTTAACGCTTTGAAGTTGGTCGTCTGTCTCTTTAAGATGCTCCTACTCTTTCTGACACTGCTCCTTAAAAGAACAATACAGAATCGAGCCGAGCTTCTGCCCCACTCAGCTCCTCCAGACTAGCGGCAGCAGCAGTTAGCAAACGTCTGGAGGAACTGCATGTCCTCTGAACTCATCATGCAAACTACTTCTGGGTCCAAAGCTGCTAAGAACAGTTGTAAATATAATGATGATTCATAATGAGAAGCATTGTTCTTTTAAGAGCAGGAGCTTCTTAAAGAAATAGAGGCCCAAATACTCAGTTATGCTTAGCATTTATTTTATATTAACTGAAGATGACATAGTTGCTCGATGGTGCTGTAAAATGGCACCAAAATATTTAATATCGCCTCTTTTAGCAACCCAGCCCATGTGCTGAGCAGTGGTCGCAAAAGTTCATCAAACCGAGTCATAACACCTAATTCGGAAATGACGCCTCGCTGTTTGAAAAGCCCCTCCAAACATTTAGACACTGTTACACTCTGGTTTCCTTTCAGCTAATAAAGTTTGATCTGGCTCATCATCACAGGGCCCCTCTGAGCATCGGGGTAGGCCAGAAAAAAAAAAAGTTAAAAAACAAGAGTCGGTATTTTATTGAACAGCACTGAGATCACACTTCTGCCCCACAACAGAGACAGTCGCCCACTATTGCTATTTGAATCAAACAAATCTGGTGGAAAGAGGAAGTTTAAGGGCCCTAATTGGCAGCATATGCTATCTGACGCTAGCGACAAACCCCGGCTTCGCAATCCCTCCCTGCACATAAACACCGCAGCCCTCCTCTCCACCTCTCCACCAACCCAACCCCCCCTGTCCTCTCGGAGCAGACATGGTGACACGGAAGACGCCTTGTGATTTATGATAAGAGCGCCATGGCTGGACTAAACCACCGAGAGGAGACGGATGGAGGGGAGGGAGGAGGAGGAGGAGGAGGACCTCCTATTCTCCTTCAACTCTTCGCCCAGCGCGAAGCTCGCCGCAGCCAGTTAGTGGTTTTTGGGTATTTTTTAAGGGATGAAGCGAAAAGAGGAACGAAGGGTGAGATGGAGCAGCTCCCGCTCGGCGCTCTCCGTCGCACACAAACACGCCCGTGCGCGCACGCACACACACGCACGCATACGCGTGCACACACTGGAGCCGATGGGAGGCGAGGAGAGGAGCCACATCAGAGCTCAGCCCTGCCTCATTATGGATCTCATGGAAACTGTTTCTGCACAAAGTGTTTCCACATGTGCAGCTCCTGATTCATCCCAACTTGCCTCTTTTTTTTTTTATATATATGTGCATACAGTATTCACACACATCCACTCTCGGCACACACAAACCGACTCCACACGCATATAAACAATAATTTAGACACACGTAAACATGCGCCAACACACACACACACGGAGGAGCGCGGATGTGTAAATACATTAGGGCATGTGCAGCTCAGCAGAGGTTATCAAAACTCAGGAACGGTGATTCAGATAGTACTTATAGATAAGTGCTATTCCATAAACCGCAACGTTAATTTTGCAAATTGGTGAATACACATATCGGATTCGAAATGACTGTTAAATTTACAGCAGGGTTTTTTTTGTTTTGTTTTTGTAATTTCTCAAGAGACGAATTTATTAAATTCAATTATTCTACAAGAGGTTTTAAAACTGACACGCTTAAAAAAAAAAATTTAAGATGTGTAATTACAGTGCCGTGCAACGAGCTGCTGGGCCTTTTTCACATTTCGCCACGTGACAACCGCAAACTATTTTATTAGGATTTTATGTGAGAGAGAGGCACAAAGTAATTCAAAATTTTATGACTTTTTTTTTTTTTAAAGTGGTGTTCAAGCTTGGTTTTATTTTCCCCCCCAAAAAAATGTGAAAGTGTGTCAAACTTTACTTCATTAGGGAGAGGCAAAGGCGACGATGTGGATGAGCTATATGTTGGGTCATTCAGTCACAAAACCTGTATGACTCTTAAAATTATTTAAAATGTACTTTTTCTTTAGCTTTATGTCATTTTGTTCCCTCATAAAAAACGTAGCTGGAGCATTGATTTGATTCTTTCACACATCTTTGAGGAATCCTTAAATCTCCCATGGCAACCATTTGGCAACGTCTAAATACTTTCTCCCACTCAGCTCCTCCAGACTAGCGGCAGCAGCTACCGGCAAACATCTGGTTGTCTGCTGAGCTCATCGCACCAACTGTTTCTCAGCCCAACTCTCCTACATGCGGTTGTAAACAAGAAAGGTTGTTGTGATGACGTGCCGAGTGTCGGAAAGAGCTCCAGCTTCTTAAAGAGACAGGCGGCAATTTCAGAGCGTCGGATTTCTTTTGAGCCTTTTTGACAAAACTGGAAACAACGTGCCTGGAAAATACGAAGCGCTGCCTCTTTTATATCCACTCTGGTTAAGTGTCAGCTACCTTCGAGGGTAGACAGAAAAACTTGTGTGCAAAGCTAGCAGAGACACACCGCAAAAGACTTGCAGCTGTAATGTGCAGGGAAAGCTGCTTGTGCAAATAATTCCCAGGACGCCACAGTTGTTGTTGTTTGTTTATTTTCTAAAGCCATGTTTAGTTTCCTTTCACTTCACAGTTACGTCCTACTTTACATTGGTCTATCCAAAACAATAAAAAATAAATCCCAATGAAACTTATTTTGTTTGGTTGTAGAAGAAGAAATCACAAAAAACAAACAAACCCAAACATGTTCAACAGAACTTATATTTTGCAAAAAACCTAAATCTACCAATGGAACCACTATTGGCAGATTATTTCACTTATAACATGGGAAAAATGTCTTAAGTGAGATAATCTGCCAATCCAACTAGTACTTTTTATCTGCATTAAGGAATTATTTACTTAAAATAAGTAAATAAATTCTTGCAGAAATGTTACTTATGAGTTAGTTTTGTTTACTTCCAGTGTACTAAGATGTTTGGACTAGAAACTAAACCAAAAATACTTTGCAAGACTTTGTGTTGTTAAAGTGACTAACTCATAATAACTATCCTACTTTCTGATTATCTACTACCTTCCTTTAGTTGGCTTATCACATGCCACTTCAATTAAATACACTGACCGATTGCCGTAATGTTCCAAAACCCTCCTAAAGTTGAGCGTATGTTGAGATCCCTGCGTTGATAACGATGATTTTCCTTTCCGCCGTGTTTTTTCAGGGTCTTCCGACCTGAGTCCGTTCCCCGGCCAGTTCGAGCGCCAGTTCCCGAGCCTCTCCTCCATCACGGACAGCCGCTTCTCCAGCCCGCGCATGCACTACCCGGCCACCTTCACCTACACCCCGCCCGTCACCTCGGCCATGACGCTCGGCAGCGCCCACTACCACACCTACCTCCCCCCGCCGTACCCGGGCTCTACCCAGAGCCAGAGCGGACCCTTCCAGACCAGCAGCACGCCGTATCTGTACTACGGCGCCTCCTCCAACTCGTACCAGTTCTCCATGGTGCCCGGCGGCGACCGCTCGCCGTCTCGGATGGTGCCGCCTTGCACTAGCGCCTCCACGGGCACCTCGCTGGTGAACCCCAACCTGCCCAGCCAGACGGAGGGAGGGGTGGACGGCGACGGGAGCCACAGCAACTCGCCGACCGTGCTGAACCCCGGCGGCCGCATGGACGAAGCGGTCTGGAGGCCGTACTGAGGAAAGACCAGGGGGACACGCGGATGACAAGTCAAGTGATGTCGCGGTTTACAAGCACAAAACCCCCTTTTGTTTTTTCATATCATGAAAAGGGGGATTTTCTTTCTTTTTTCTTTTTTTTTGGGTCCTCTCCTCAGCTATCTCCACCTTCTGCTTGGAAATGAAAGCAGAGATGATGATGATGATGATGATGATGATGATGGGGGAAGGCTGGGGGGGAGTTGGAAAAATGAAATAAAAGAACAGACTTGCACCGACTTGTCTTCCTGGAATGTGTTTGGACCGAGGCACTACAAAGGGAGCCATTCTCACAGCAATAATGAGAAGAAAAGACACAAAAAAAAATCAAACTAATTTTGATTCACCAAGCCCACGCAGACGGGACGTTGTTTCACTTTTTAGGGCAGCCCCACCAGCTAAGGGATGCTGCGTCGACATTTGTAAAAGACTGCCCCCTCTGTTTTGTTTGTTTTTGTTGTTTTTTTTTCTTTTTTGTAACGTGTTTGTACTTTATTAAGGCTTTTTTTTTTTTTTTTGCAGAGCATGTTTTTGTACAGTATCGAGATGCAACCTAAGCACTGAGTAGCAGATGAGAAGCGTGTGTTACCAAAAAGTGGCGTGGACATTCATTTTGCTCTAAACCAATTAATTTAACTTGTTCATTGTGGGTTATGACGTTGATGTAGATTGAAGCGTTTGGTTTTTTTTTGTTTTGTTTTGTTTTGTTTGTTTTTTCTCTAGTTTTAACTTATAAAAGCCATAAATTATGTATTGTATTTGAAACTTGAGTCGAAGAAGTGTAATCTGAATATTTTTGATGCATCTATATGACTAAGTTAATTTTATCTTTGATAGGTAATTTAAGAGTTTTTTTTTCTTTTTCTTTGTTGCTGTTGTTGTCGTTGCTGTAGTTACGCCCCCCCCCCGAAAAGATTTAATAATAATCGCTTGGAATACAAAATCTAATTTCCGGAGAGTATTGCAACACGTTTTCTTCTGATGTGTTAAAAAATAAATAAATAAATAAATTCAGTGTAACTGCTCGACACATTAGGAGGCCAACATCTTCGGTAGGCGTCGACACACATTTGGCTGGGAATTAAACCTTTGGTATTTATTGAGCAATAACTCGCATCGTGCCTCTCGGCAACGCGGCATTAAAGCCAGCTTCGGTGGGGAAGAAAATAATTATCCGTTTATGGAATTTTTCTTTTTTTATTTTGTCTCATCTGGCGTGCACTTACGAACTGCTTTTCCTGACAATATGAGAACAATCGAAGCGAGTCCAACGACGGATGCGCCTGGTGGTACAAGTTACAGCGTCGGGTCAGACCTTTCTTATTTTATTCTTTTTTTTTAAGGCTCAGTTGTTTTTTGTGATACATAAACTCCTCAGGACTGGAATAATCCCCGAATGAAATTATCTATATCTGCTTCTCTTTCGCTCTCTCTCTCTCTTTGTTTTTTTTTTTTGTTTGTTTTTCATATCCAGCCTGGCTGAAAGCTCACTCCAGATTATAGCGTACACACGCCAAGTTTATTATAGCTTTCATATCAAGTGCAGAAGATGACTTTGAAAAAGTCAGAGAGTGAGAAAGAGAGAGAAAACAAGGAAAGTTAAAAAAAATAATAATAATTTAAACCATGACATTCCTTCAGACATTTATTTATCTACAGTTTTTTTGATTTAATATCTAACATCCCAGCCTAAAACAACATTCTTTCGCAGCACTATAAGGAGCATGTCTGCATCGAACCCAAAAAAGTGCTGGGGTTCAGGGAAAAAGTGCAAGAAATTTTTTTTTTAAAAACCGAGGTGATTGGATTCAGCTGCTGGCAGCAAACTGGTGACCAAAAAAAAAAAAAAAAGAAAGAAAGAAAATATGGGAGACTTTTATGTTTGTTTGATAAAAGCACTTATTTCTTGTTTTATTTCTAGCAGCACTCGCGGCTGGCTGCCAGCAGAGCTCGTGGTTTCGGGTCCTGAACGCAGCCATCTCACCCCAAAGGGAAACACTTGGCCAAATACATCTGATCCCACCAAGACACTAGGTGTTTATTTGAAGCAAAAAAATAAAAAAACAATTGAGATTATTCTATTATTTTGTGCCTTTTTGTTATTTAATGTTTGCAGGTAATGTAGCCCCTGCGTGTGTGTTAAAAAAATAAATAAAATGTAGAGAGAAACACGGGATCAGTGAGTTCAAGCTTTTCACCAAACTCGCTTCGTGATATTGGAAAATGTCACGTCGCGTTTCCCCCCCGACTGCCTCAACTCGCACGGCCAATAAAATATCTGAAAAAGAAGAGAAAAAAAAATAACAAAAGGGAAATATTTCCATCAGATTTTAAAACCCGGCCTTGTTAACATTTGCTACCCCATGTCTTGTAGTCTGATTAATTTTTTTTTCTTTTAGTTTTGACAACCTAACAGGAAATGAGCGCAGCACTGACACCCCAAACTGTCTTCATCCGCTTTTTTTCTTCTTCTTCTCCCACCTCACAAAAAAAGGTTATTCTTATTTTTGTTGGGGGGTTTTTTGGGAGGAGGGCAATAAACTGTCACAAAGAGAAGAAAAGCCTGTATTATTTAACAATCAGTGTGTATACTTGTACTTTGTGTTGCTCCTTTGTAAAGTTTACGTTTTATTTTCCATTGTTACGCTCCTTCTCATGAACACTTGTCAGGAACTGAAATCTAAAGCGACGCGGTTAGATTCTGCTGGTACGTTTCATAAAGGGGATTTTTATTTTATTTTTTTCTTTTTATAAGAAGGGACAAAACAGATCTGACAACAGTGAGTGAAATTGGCATTGTGATTGTACATGTTTGTTTATTTTAAAAAAATAAAGCCGGTATTTTGTAACTTAACTCTTCCCTTTTCTCAATGTCAGATTTTTACCTCATCCGACGCATCATATATTATTTTCTTTTTTCTCAGTTAGTAGAATTTTCTATATGTTTATTTGCTTTTTTTTATGTATGTGTTCTTGGTATATATTTACTCTCTTGTGTAAATCTTATTTATTTAATCATTTATCTAGTTATAAATGTTTACTTGATTATAACTATCCATTTTCATTTTATTTATACATAAGTTGTTTATGTTTACCAGAATTTCTTTGATTTTTTTTTTGTTTATTTAAAAAAAAACATTTATCAAATAACATTTAATTTATGTTTTCCTAAATGTAATTTTAACTAATTTTCTCCTTGTTCTCATTTAGTTTCTTTTATTTAAATTTTTTTTTTCTTGGTTTATGTTTATGCAAATAATCACCAAGATGGATTTATTTACTGAATGTTTCCCAACTCAAAGGTGTGAAACATGGAGAAACTTTTAAAAAGTGACCTTAAATGTTAAAACAGGAGCAAAATCATTTGCGTAAAGCTAAAATAAACACCTGAAAGGAGCACATCCCAACCAATTAGGCGTCATGGCAGCCAGAACAAGATAACCAGCGGTCCAGTATCACGATTTATTTATTTTTTTAGCATATATTTAAAATCGTACATTAAAAAAAAATAAATAAAAGTAAGGGCTTTTACCTCTCCTCCACCCTTCTGTCTGCACCAACGTTGTTTTTTGGGTGGTGTTGGTCCAACAGCCTGGGGTTTGTGGGGGGAGCGGGGGGGTTTTGGGGTGTAGGGGCCGCGCTGCTGCCGCTGCCACAACCGCTGCCATGGCTGCGTGTCAGCGGCGCACTGTGAAACCAAAGAGATGGAGACAGGAGCAGAAAGCAGGGCGAAACCAGGCAAAGCTGTTTTACATTATTCCAAGACATAATAGAGCCAATCTAAGTGTGTGTGCGCGTGTGTGTGTGCACATGCTGAAAAGGGAGATCTACACCATCTCCATATGTTTTGCTAAGGCCGGGGGGATTGGGAACATTCTCTGGATTTTCCTGAATATGGATTGCGTGGAAAAGAGGCTCGGCGCTCGGTTTCGGGTTCGCATTCTCCGCGTTCTCAGCCATGTCTAGCAATTACAAATAATGAACTCCGGAGGAGCGGAGGAACCCAGACACCCAGGGAAATTAGCATAATGTCCTCCACGCACGGGAGATGGGGCATCAGCCCGCGGGCCGTGACTCGTTCGGAGGACGGACGTGACGGACGGAAGGGCTCGACGTGGACCCAGTCGTCAAAAGTGGAAATTCAGCAGCCGAGCGCGTCTCTTCCTGCCAGCCGCGATGTGCTTTGCCAATTTATTTTTAATTTTATTTTTTTACGTCGAGTCTCGCGGCCAGCTTTATAAGCAGACATCATTTTCTGACATTATGCAATCAGCGGAGAATACAAGAGGGACGTTACGAGCAGGCAAAACCAGACTGTATGAGAGGATGATGCCAGTTTGAGATTTCTTTATTTTGTTTTGTTTAAAGACAGAAAACACACACATAGTGAGAGAGACGGATCTGACAGCTCAGTACAAACTGTTTACTTGACCTCTGCAAACTTTTTAGAAGAGCTGCTCAGGCGGGAAGTGATCCTCAAGGGCCTCATACCACTCAGGGGGCAGTATATCTCTTCCTATGTTTCCGTTTCTGCTAACAAGACTGCGTGCGTGCATGTGTGTGTGTGTGTGTGTCTGAGTTTAATAAGGGGGGTCTGTGCATCTTGGTTTCTCATTTAGTCCCAGTGCTCTCTGAGTTCAGACCGCAGCGCTAATCCTTGACCTTTTTGACCCCTGTTGTCTCGATCGTATCAGCGCCTCAGACCATTCATTGACTCTCGCGGTGAGAAACGTTTCGTTTTGGTCAAGATAACTCCCGCATCCCTGAGTTTCAAACCGTGATAACTGGTATATTTGCATACTTTGGCGCACTCTAGTGACATTTGGAGAAAAAAAAAACAGAACTCCAAAGGGAGCAGCTTGAATCCATTTCTTCCATCAGGATTTTATGTGATGGATTAACACAAAGTATTATCGCAGTGGAAGGATAAATGGTTTATTAATTAAAAAAAAAGTAAACAGCATCTTTCAAGTCTTAGACTGCCAGATGGATCTAGATCTGGACTTTGACTAGGCCACTCTAACAATATGTTTCTGTTGGTAGAGAACCTCTGCTTAGGTCTTGAGTCTTTTGGAGCCTTTAATAGGTTTTCCTTCTCGATTTTCCTGCTGTCATCTTCCGACAGGGAGGGCTGGGCACAGACTGGTTGCTTCGGCCTGTCGCTGTAAGCAACAAATCAACGAATTGCATGATAAATCAAAACGAGCTCAGTTGTTTCTATTTGCATGATTGGCTGATTCTGACATGTTCGGATTTAATTTTCTGACCCACATGCAGAATCAACAGAGTCCAAATAAGGAATTGGTTTTATTTTCAAAGAAATAAACAACTGACAGATCTTGATCTTTCAGGAGGATGGAAAGAGTTATGAGATTGGTGGCATCTTGAATGAGAGTGGAATTAATGGTGGCCAGAAATGATTGATCAGGGATGAAATAAAAGAGAGCTTACTTTAGAATGATTCAGAGTGAGGCGTGGAGGAAAAGATGGCCAGGGTCCTGTGTGGAGAATGGTAGATGGTGACTCCTCAGATTAGTGCGAGGAGGGTGGAACCAGGGGTCTGATGTAGCAGGGTGGAGGAATGACGAACGGCAGAGCAGGCAGGCAGGTAAGTTGCAGGTAAATCCACAGGAGGAGAAACAGCGGAACGGATTTTTCTCGGAAATCCAATGAAACGACCTAGAGCAGGGGTGGGCAACTCCAGGCCTCGAGGGTCTCCTGCAACTTTTAGATGTATCTCTACTTCAACACACCTGAGTCAAATAATGAGGTCATTAGCAGGACTCTGGAGAACCTGACTGCACTTGGGAGGTGATTCAGCTATTGGATTCAGGTGTGTTGGACCAGGGAGACGTCTAAGAGTTGCAGGACACCGGCCCTCGAGGACCAGGAGTGCCCACCCCTGACCTAGAGGCAGCAAACACAAGGACTATAAAACTTCTGGCAAATGCACAGGAAATAGTCAACAGTGGTGATGGGTCCTGTAACACCGATGCGTCGGCGCACGCGTCAAGCCCGTAGATAAAACCCCGTGTCGGTGCGTGTTGCTTTCAGCAAGTCACGTGACTGATACAGCAACTGTTTCAAAATGCTACTGGCCGCCAAACTGTGTTTATAAGGAAGCGAATCTGTCAACGGGATGAATTTGCCAAAAGAATTCTTGATCTTTTACAGTACAGCATCAACTATGGAGGCAAATGAAAGGTTTCGTAGTTTGGGACCATTTTGATCCACATCAGAAAATAAGGTATTGGTTATCACTTCGTTGTTGTTTCATCCGGTTCTTTTCAGTTTCTACTTGATCTATCTGAATCCAAATTCAGCTGAAATTGACTCTTAGTTTACTTTCATATTATGTTCTGCAGGTTAAGTGTTGCATATGTTTGACAGAATTGTCTTATTTAAATAAATCCACCTCCTCAATGCTGAGGCATTATAGGACCAGGCATCAGAATGAATCCCAGATACACCATGAATAAACTCAGATATATAGCCAGTCTACAAATTACTCAGTTGCTTTTTTATAAATTATTTCATATAAATGTATTGTTTACTTCATTTTTTCTACAGCAGGAGAAGTTGTCTCAAAAAAGCGTAACAGACTAAATTTCAAAATCTTGGAAAAAGTTGGGGTTTTTTATGAAAATTTGTGGAAAAAAAAAAAAACTGTCCACAAGCATTCCAAACACATTCACTTACATTTTCACTTTATGTTCACATTATTTACTGACTGTATCTAAGAATATCAAATATATTTTTAATTTAACTGAAGATATAACATTATTTGATATACAATAAAATACAATGACTTAAATCTTTTTGTATAGACCAGGTCATCAAATCAGTCTGTCAACTACGTTGCCTGTAGGGATTTTTAATGTCCAGCAGGTGTCAGTATTCAGTGACACAGTATCAATACAGTTTTGCTATGAGTCGAAACGCTTCATGATGCTTCATTTACCCATCACTAGTCAACAGCTTGAGACAGGTAACTACAAGAGGGGGCCAGAGAGAGAGAGAGTTCTGGTACTGAGTGACGCCTCTGCCGCTCTTTTATTCCCGGTACTCTGATGAGGCTGATGAGCTCCGCCTGTGTAGGCTGCCCAGGTTCTCCACCAAGATCCTCACTGGAAAAGATGCATCACTCGCTCTCTCACACAAACACAGGAACCCTGACAGATTTCCTCTTTTCTCTCTCTCTTTCCACTAAAAACTGGATGGCCAAAGTCTTCAGTCTGGTGCTTTGGTCTCAGCTAGTCTTGTTTTTGAAGGACGATGAAGACTTCGTGATTTGTTTTATTAGTTGTTTTATTTGGTCTATCTAAAATGTCTTCTAGCTCCTGTTTTTGTTAGAATTGAAAGTTTATTGATATTTGAAAATTTGTTCTTCCATTACTATGCTTTTACCGTTATGTTACATGAAAATTGTCTCATAACAATATTATCGTTTATCGCAATTACTCCTGGGGCAATTTATGGTCAAGGAAAATATGTGATTGTGACAGTAACGGGTTTCTCGGCTGCTTCTTAGATTAGCTCTCCACCTCTTTCTCCCTGACTCCTCCACTGCGTTCCTTGGTCTTCGTGATTTCGTTCGTTCTCTGAGGTTCTCTACCAAAACCTCTGCGGTCTTCATGGAACTGCTGGATACATCAAATGAGTTTTCAAGGAAGCTATGGCATCTATGGTATCGAGGAACAAAAAAACAGAATAACACGCTAGACATTATGTTGGTCCATCAACCCAAACCCCGATAAAATATGTGACAGTTTGTGCTTGTAAGATGACAACGTGGAAACGGTTCAAGGGTTGTGGAAACTTTTGCGAGGTGCTGAACCCCGGTGCTCAACACCCTTTCATCCAGCGACATGTACAGATAGACACTAGGTGGTGCTAGAGCACCTGCCTCTTTTTCTTCTGGACAAAAATGTGCCCTTCTGAAACCATTTCTTTTCATTTTTTGCAGTGTATGTTGTATGGCCAAGGTAGAATTTGTGGACTTAATGGCCCATATTACCAGTACCACACATTTTTGTTATTTTGTCCAACAAGAATCTATTTAAAACACATCCTTGTTTTGAGTTGATTTTTTTTTTTCTTTCTTTTTCCCAGGTGGGCATTCTTAAGCATCTGCATCAGACAGAATATGACTGTTGGTCTGAAATAGGTTATGTACATATACATGATGTTCAAGTTGTGCCTGTAATTAATCTCACACAACTAAAGCAGCTGGTGGCTCCATATGGTCACCTAGCGACAAAAACAATTTTTGGAATAAGTTGTTTTTCACCAAAAGTGATTTTCTTTTTTGTCTGATTCATTTTATTTATTTATTTTTTATTTTTTTGCAAAAAAAAAATACAAAATTATAATAATAAATAAGAAAGAAAGAAAGAAAGAAAGAAAGAAAGAAAGAAAGAAAGAAAGAGGTGGTAATTATTGTTATTTTCCATTATCATTTTTGGCAAAACACGCAAAAAAAAACACTTAGGCCATTATTTTAGAAAGACTTTGTGGTTCCTTTTTTCCACTTGCGGACCTGCCCCCCAAAACGTCTGTTTACGCCCCTGCTCTCGTCCCACTGAGAGATTCTCCATTAAATCAAGCAGGTCCATGAAAGCGCTTTTACAAAACCTATAATGTCTACATTTAATGAGAGCTGCCAGTCCAAGTTATGTAACATGAAACTGACCACAATACCTTAAAAAAAAAAAAAAAAAGAGGGGAAAAAAATTTATTAATATGAAAATTTGACTGTCAGGACCATGGACAGCAACCAAACATATAAACAAAGGGCTTCTTTGTCCAAACCCTTGGCTTCATGGCAGCATTTCAAACTGCATGTCAAAAACAGCAAACTCAGAGCATGAGACTGAATACGTTGCAACTTAACTCCAAACGTTTATGCGACATTCTTTTAGCATCACATTGAAACAGAAATTTTAATTTTTTTTTAATTAGCTAGGCGCCTCATTTTTTACATTATTTATTTTTTCTTTTTAACTTTATCAGTGAGTTAATTACAGAAGTAATGGACCGACATTTCACTCACAGCTAAATGTAACTTTCATTTTAGGGGAAAACCCACCATGTGAAAAAAAAAAGAAAAAAAGAAAAGATGCCAGCCATTGTGTTTGGTTCTGCTTTAAACATCCAGCTTCTGTTAGATTCAAGGTTTCATGGTTTATTGTTGTAAAGAAAGTAAAAAGTAAAAATATAAAAATAAAAATGGCTGCGTGTTTCCTGCAGCCCGGAGCGACGGTTTACAGCTCTGAATGATAAAGTAAAGCACCGGGACGTGTGAGGGCCGCCGAGCATCCAGACCCAGAAATATCCGACATGACGATGTGAAGCGTGACCGTGCAGCGAGCGCGGGTCACCGCAGTGAGGTTATGTGTGTTGGGAGGCAGCACAGAGGGGGGGAGGAGAAGGAGAAGGAGAAGGAGAAGAAGGAGAAGAAGGAGAAGAAGGAGAAGAAGAAGAAGAAGAAGAAGAAGAAGAAGAAGAAGAAGAAGAAGAAGAAGAAGAAGAAGAAGAAGAAGAAGAAGGAAAAAAAAAAAAAAAAAAAAAACCCTCCTGGCTGGTATCAGTACCTGACATCATCCTCTCCCATAATTAACGCAGTGTCCACATCCTCCTCCAGTGACCAGGGATTATTTCATGTGGTTCACAACTGGAACTGAAGCAGGACTTTTTTTTTATTTTTTTTTTTATTTTTTTTTATTTAACTACATCTGAGGTCTGCAAGTCTGCGAGGCATGATTGCTGCTCTCTGGAGCAATTATTCTCAAGAAAGCACTCTGATATGTTTATTGTTATCATCTTGTTCTTTTTCTTCTTTTTTTTAGTATTTAAAGTTTTTGGTCAGATTTTTTTAATTTTTTTTAAAAAATTTTATGTTATAATGAAACGAACACCTGGCTTAAGCTCAAACTAGCAGGCCTCTCTTTTTTTTCCTCAGCGGCCAAAAAAAGAAAAAAGAACAAAAATCCGCTCTGGTTTAGTCGTCAGTCTTTAACCGAGACCGCAGGCGCGCGCCGGGCAGATCAATAATCCCCATCAAGCTTCACCACAAAGCCACTCAAACGTCTGAGGGCGGAGGGGGCGGAGGACCCACCGAGAACCCGATACTCTCTGAGATGCTCTCTGTCTCAGACTGGAGGAGACGAGGACGCGTTCCGTGCAGCTCGTGTCTTTCTTTTTTAAAACACCCTGCGTCCTGATTGGACTCTTCCTCCTCCCGCGCGCAGGTTGAGGTTGATCCCAGGGAGCTCGTGGTGGTTGATGGGTGGGACGTCAGAGGACAGACGGTCTTATTAAAGAAAAACACAGAACAACAGGAGAACCGGCCGGGGGGAAAGAACCGGGAAACTCAGAGAGGGAAAAACTGACTTGACTCTGTGCTCGCTTTAATAGTCTCGTTGTGTACTTCTTTTTTTCTTAACCTGAGGTTTTATTTCATAATTCTGAGCTCATTTATTAAACAAAATAAAATAAATCAACACAAGCTAGTATTTTTGAAAGAATAACATAAATATATATATATAATTTTTAATCCTTCACCCTGTTCCTTTTAAGAAAATTATTTTTGTCTACGATATTCTTATGAACTGACATAATAAAAAAGTATCAATGAAAAGCATACCTTTAAAAAACAAAGTTCAAAGAGTCATTTGAATAGAAGGAAACACACACAACTGCATTGAATTGAGTGAAATAAATCCAGTCTAACGGACTGAAGTTGAACTGAACTGAATCAAACTGAAATTGAGTGAAATGAACTGATTTGAACTGAACTGAATTTGTTGAACCGGACTCAATTGACAGATGCAAATATCTGTTGCATTGTATAGTGCCTTGCAAAAGTATTCGCACCCCCTGTTATTTTATTGTAGTTTGATGCGAAAGTCAAAATCACATTTGTGCATAATTGTGAAGCGGAGCGAAAAGAATGAATCTTTTTCAAAGGTTTTTACAAACAGAAATCTGGAAAGCATTTCGCCACTCTACAGCTGAAACCTTTTGTGGTGTATGACTTTACAAAATTTATAGAGTATGTCTCAACAGGAAATCTCTGTTTGATTAACTGTTAAGCTCAATATTATTGGTTTATGCTTAAAGTTATTTTCATTCAACACAGAATTTCTTTTGCTAATGTGGCACATAGGCCATGTTAACATAATACTTTATGTAAATGTATATTGTTTTGGGACTTATATGTTCTTTACTAATTGTATTTTTTGGATTTAGAGCACAAAGATTAGTTAGTTTTGGTTATAAAACAGTTTATGTTGTTATTCATCACCTGTCATTGTTTTGGCAACTATACCAGTAATTCGCCAGTAGGGGTCAGTGTCGCTTCACTGACGAAGAGGTCGAGGGAGAAATGGCGCTCTCAGGGAAATATCGCGTTATCACACAGAAAGCGAAGACCGTTTCTAAGATGGATGTTAGCGGCCTTACCACACCAAACGGAGCTATTTTGAGTTGCAGGTAAGCTGGTGATGTTAATGATGTTATATTGTGTTATATTATTGGGTTCTGTGAAGAATAAGGTACCGTATTGAGTTTTGTTTGAGTTTCAGCTACTTTTACTTTGTGCACCGCCGTTCCGCCATTACTGTGTTCGGAACGTTGGAGAGAAACAAAGCCTGTGTAGATGGAGAGACTCGCCTCCTGTCGGAATCGAAAGCTGGTTCCAAAAATGGAAACCAAAATGATCTTTACGCTTCTTAATCATCAGTAACCATCAAAAAAATGTATTGGCATTTTATCAATGACGCTCTTCTTTACGGTTACTGACCGACTCTTTCATGTCTCCTCTCGCATTTATGATGATTTAAATCTCTGGTGATGAGCGTGGGGTTTGAAAGACTCCATACCATTATCCTAATCATTATCTCACTCTACAGATTATCTGTCAGATTCAAGTTGGTCCAAACCTGTGAAATTACGTCAGAAGTGTAATGTGCTGGCAAAATTAAAAGATTGTCATAAACCTAAATCTGCCAGAGGAGTGAAAGGGTTTGTGCTTAGCGGTTGGTCTGGACTTTGACTAGGCAATCGTAACATATGCATCTGCTTTGATCTAAACCATTCTATTGGATTTCTGGTTATGTGTTTAGGGTCACTATCCTAACAGAAGATGAACCTGGTCCAGACTCATGCCTTTTGTAGCTAGGAAAATCAAATATTAGTTCTCATATCATGTCATTTCCTTCAAAAAGTTGTCGTAGATGCTGATGGCTGTGGACAGGAAGAGTCTCCTGTAGCAGACTGTGTTACAGCCATGCTGAAGAAGCCTCTGATAGAAGACACTCTTTAGTTGTGTAACAGTCTCGTTAAGAGAATGTTAAACTACAGGCGGCTGTAGTTTACTAAGTAAGTGATCTTGGAACCAGTTGGCTGAAATGAAACAAGCAGGAGTTCAAATCTGTGAAAAATGATACACTATTTTCTGATGGGTCGATCATATCAACCTTCAGAGGAGGCATCGGTGGCAGCTTTTAACTATAGTTAACAAAGTTGTAAGACCTAGTTCTGCTTTATCACCTAAACTCCAACAGAAGTTTCTGGCTTATTTTCATTTATTTGTTTTAGTGATAAGGCCATACTGCACCTTCTTTCTTTGCATTTGTTGGCCTACATAAACAGAAAGTCCACCACAGGACGTTCTCCTCTTTGTGAGAACTTACTCTGACTTTCGGGTGCCTAACGTCCGAACAGAACTTGGAAAGAAATCTTTTCAGTTTTCTGCTCCATCTTCTTGGAACCAGTTGTGGAAGTACATGAATCCAAAGTTGCTGTTGTCACTAAATGTTTCTAACCCCAATGTTTCAACTGAGGAATCTTTTAACTAATTTATTTATGGCAGTGCTAGCTTGTACAGTTTTGCTTTCAATGCTCTGTAAACTTTGTGTTCTTGTAAAAGCGATTTTTAATCTCAATGGGATTTTCCTGGTGAAATAAGGGTTAATATTAATAATAATAAAGTGGTGGTAACAAGAGAAAATGTGAAACATTTCAGGAGTGTGAATACTTTATAAGGCAGTGTAGCTAAGAGATCATTTTTGATCGACTTTTCAAAAAATACTTTTCTGGATATCACGACAACAATATTTCTAGAGCATGTAAACTCCATTGAAATGGGTGTAAGAAACATCTGCTCCAGGTGCAATAGCTGAAACAACCAGCTCCGAGATCCGACTTGCTCTTCTGGCGGGTTAAGCAGCTGTACTTCTGCAACTATAAGTCTGGCCTTTAATTGGATCACAGGGTTGTTTCTGGTGGGTCTTCAAATGTCAGGCACGCCAGTTTATTTTAATCAGCAGAGGTCTCAAAGCGGGAGTCCGTTTACACAATTTATGCCCGAGTTGAAAAGGTTTACTAAATGTAGCCATAAAAGTGCAGTGTGTGACTCCCTGTCAGCCCATACGGTGGCCAAGCCAAGGCCAGCAACTGGTCGACCCACTTGGGAGTGTAATAACAGATTAATGTGGCTTGCCAGGCCCCAACGACCAGACGTGTTTGACGTTAATGCTCCACTGTATATTATCCAGCCTGGAGAAATGTTGAATGTGAGCGATGGGATCCAAGGACAGCGATGTTTAGGTACTAATTACCAAACAGCAAGGCACAAGTCTTGCTCCATATTTCCTTACCCCTGTGGAAACACTCGGCAGGCTCCATTTATTTTCTTTGACTGTTGTTTCTGGCACGCCGGCGTCTCGGTAAACACCGCTCGCCCACCATTGTAAATCCGACAGGCGCAGATCTTTCAAGTTTTAGACTCCTTTGAGGAAAAATGGAGACGGATCGGATGGCGGCGCTCGGCTTTTCCGTCTTAATGAGAGAGTGGAGAAGAAGGATGGCGTTTGATCCCTGGCATGGAAGCCTCTATTTAAGCCTGTCAGCGGTCATCACTCTCTCTCTCTCTCTGTTATGGATAGAGAAACAAACCTGCACCGCTGGATTTGATCAGCTCAGTCGGTCAGGCGAGCTTAACCCTTTGCAGCAAGTTCGCGATCGCCCCGGGAGACCCTCTCGTCTCGGTGACAACCTCGCGATCGCCATGCAAGAAAGGAAAAGAAAAGGAAGAACCAGATCTGTGAAAATATTGATTTATTTGCAGAGCTTCGCTGTGAGCAACTCTCTCAGTCATCAAGCTCCGGTTTCACATCATGTGTTTGTCCAAACCATACAAAAGCCTTATGGCTCTTCGAGGAAGTCTCGCTATAGTCGCAAACGTTACAGCAAGCCAAAAACAGCAAGCCCCCAAGACAAGTTTCCTCTCTCCTCTATGTGGACACTGAGACTCCTAAACCTGAACTTTTTAAGCAGTGGATGTTGATGGACTCATCAGAGTGTGGAGCTGCAGGGCTTCTGACCAGTACGGAACTGGTCTGGAAGATGGTTTTCATCACGCCACTAATGGCTCTACCTAATCAGACCTGATTGGGCCGCTGAATAAATAGTACCTCCATTTATAATATCATGAGGTAACTCGAGACAAAATCAATACCTGAAGTGGATTTTTAACAAGTGGGGGTGGGGGGACTACAAGCTTTAACTCCTTGTTGCAACGCATTTAATCCCAATGAGTCCATCAATCACAATGGCTTGTGTTTCAGATTTTTTCTTCTTTTTTTTTTTTATTCAACACAAAAGGCACAAAATTTTAAACTTTGTTCTCTAAAAGCCCCGACGTGGGCAAGTTTGTTCATTAAATGTCATTAAATCTTTCAAGAGTAAGATGGGAATCTCAAGACACTCATAAGCTAAAATAAAAACAAACCCCAAGAATTAATGTAGCAACACCGGCGGGGGGAAAAAAAGAAAAGAAAAAAGGAATGACGGACGATTGAAAACAGAATTGGAGCTGTCGTGTTCAGAAAGCTTTGGGCGTTAATCATCCATCACAGATGAAACAAGGTGTCTCTCCCCGGGAGCTGGAGCTCGATAATAAACACAGGAGTCAGGCTAGACTTCTGCGGGCCCGGGAATAAATAAAGCCAACAACCTTGACATCGGCAGCTAGTAAAATGTTTTGGCCATGCTGTGGAGGACGTATGAAAGAGGGCTTTGTCTTACGAGGAACGTATAAGGACAGACACAATCACGTTTGAGTGAAAAGAGTTTTGTCAGAAGTTTCACAGCAGAGCCGACTAAAAGCTGGCTTCGGGTCAAGCTAAATAGGGTTCGATTTATCTTCTGCTCCGCTTCTGTTTTGCCATGTCTGCCGATGTGATTGAAATACCGTTTAAGTACAGGGAGCGCTGAATTATTGCAATCCATCACATCTGGAGCTGAAAAAGACAAAGATCTTATGTTTCTGCAGTGTCGCACGAAGAATATGCTGAGTAGTGTAATTTTTTTTTCTTTTAGCTTATGGATGTTGTGTGTGTTGCTAGTTTATTGCATTGGCGCTCAGGATGGGGGGTTGGAGAGCTATTTGGCCAGTCTCCTCGCCACGTCCTTGTAGGCGTTCTCGATCTCGGCGTCTGCGGCGCAGGTGTTGGTGAACTCTTCGCGTGAGCCGGCGTTTTCCAGATACCGCCACACACCTGTCATTTCTGACGGGATCTCGTAGTTGCGGTACTTCTTCGCGACGATCTAGGACGAAAACAAAGCGTTAGTAGCTAGCCATTTTTTAAGTCCTTAACCGTCTTAATGTTGTATTAAGAAATCACATCTTAATTTAGTATGTACAGTTGACACCAAATATTCACATAAACAACATAAAAAGACATAATTTAAACTGTATGACTTGATCAAACATTTTGGGTTTCTTTCCACAAGATCAATTGCTGAACTTTTGGCCCAGGTTTGCAGATTTGTTGCTTACACACACCTTTGTATCTCTACCTCTAAATTGCCATTGCGACTAACATCAAGGCCGTAATGTGCGCAGGCCTTGGTATTGAGATGTTATAATGTTTTTTTCTCATAATGCCATCTGTTTTTTTTCCCCTTCTTATTCTTCAAGTATAAGAAGAATAAGAGGTCAACTTATTCTTGACCTCTTATTCAAGAATTAGTTGAGTAAGAGTCAACGTCAATTTAAATTTTATTAGACCACGGGACATCTATTTAAGGTTTTTGACCTCAAGTGATATGCAAACAGTTTTTTTATGCTGCTTATGGAAGAACGGCTTCTTCCTCACTGCGTGGGCTTACAGCGCGTGTTGATACAGGACTCCTTTCACTACGGCTAACTTCAGCCAGCATTTTTTTCTCAGTCTATTGCTTTTGTTCTGCAGTTCATCAGCACATTTCACACTAAAACACACTCATGTCTGTGAACCCATCTCCTTCCCAAACACTATGGTGGCTAAACATTCTTCCGGTGATGATATTTGTATTTAATTGTTCAAACAGATGAGGGTGATGTATTAGGACATTTGTTAAATTTATCCAAGGATGAGCCAGACTTGTTGAGGTACAAAATTAACATGGCTGTAACATAAAAAAACAACTTAGAATACATTCTTACTGTTATTATCTGGGGTGTGTGTGGGTGTGTTTGTGTTTTTTGTTTTTTTGTTTAAACTTTGCTTTTGGCAACGTAAGCTCTTCTCCCTATAACAACAGAATGGCAGAAATACAAAAAGCATGTTTTGTACTTTTTTAACACTGAAAAAGTTATAATTTTTTTATATTATATTTTTGTATTATAAGTTATGAATTGGTAATGGTCTCCACCCTAGAACTAAGCCCTTCTTTTCTTCTGTGAGCATTTTCTGCACCAGTCATCTGGTAACATCGAGGTTTATCGAAAGGCATCTCAAACCGCTTTTGAAGAAAGGCGTCCTGAGTAGTAAAACTGGAGAAATTTTACTTCCACACTTTTATCCTGTAGTGTACACGTCCCTAATAAAGTGGCCAGTATTCAAAAGAGATTATTCCATAAATAAACCTTCACATGCTCCAATCTTGTGAAACTACATTCTAAACTGAGTGAGAATAAAATTGCATATCTGTTTTTACTTTGTTAATGTGAGATCACACTACTCCAATAAGATTAATTTGTTATTGCCAATAAGTGTGAAGTGTGTTATATGTGTTCAGATTTAAATTCATAACAGGAATATTGTCCTAATTTTACAAATGTACACATTATTGTACTGAATACTAGCTGCACGCACAGGAAAAATGCTTCAACTGTTCCCATTATCTGCCTCAGTTCCAGGTCATTTAGAAACTTTAACCTACCTTCACTATATGCAGCTTGGGCAGCAGGTTGCAGTCTGCCAGGGTGAGTTCGTTTCCATCCAGGAACAGTCGTTTGGAGGCCTTTTCTTCCTCCATGCTGTTTGCGTCGATCTCTTCAGGCAGGGGGCTTGTGAGGTAATCATCAAGTTTCTTCAGGGCTTTGGTTAGACCTTTCTCTAGAGCTGAAATGCACAAATCAAAAACCCTTATTGTCACACACGCTAAGTTAATGCACCTTAAAGGTCGTTGAGTCTGTGTAACAAAAATCCCCACTAGATGGCAGCAAAGTAAATGAGAGGATCGACGTTAAAGCCTGAAAAGTTGAACTTTGCTGCCATCTAGTGGCGAAACATAATAAAAACTTGTTTTAACTGTGTAAAGCTGCAGATGTAAATGCATATGTACAGGTATATGGCAGAAAATGAGCTCCCTACCGGCATTGGCCTCGGCTTTGGTGTTCTTGATGAAGGCTGAGAACTTGGCGAAGATGTCGTTTCCAGCTGTATTGGACTCTCTGTGCCTGGCAGCCAGTTTGGGATACCTGAGCGGGCATGGGGAGTGGGCCGGAAGGTATAGTCAGACCAAAGCATCTGGATGGAATTAACACCTGGACTGAAGCTTGGCACCGAATTTAAAACAAGTTACAGAACCGCACTGAACTGGCGTCCCACCTCGTTTGGCGTTCGCACACTAGGGTCCATTTAAAACGTAAAAAACTTTACAGGCAATAAAAGAAGAATTAGGTAATCTGGTGTTCTCAGTCTGACTTTGAAGACATTTTAAGAGACATTAATAGAACCCAATAAACCCATCTTAGCTTTGGTTAAATATCATTAAACGTGGAATAGAGCTTTAAATATGGATAGTTGAGATTTCTATTCACTGGATTTAATGGTATCTATGGCATATAAACATCAACAAACCGCCCGGAATAACAGTTTTATCAGAAAATGTCAGCTTTCATCAAAGCTAGCCATCCCTTACTCGACTAAACGGCTCCCTGCTCCTTCAAAAACAACACGAAGTTGTCATAAATCCAACCAAAAGCAGGCGGTGTGCAGTCTGATAAAGCACACATGGTGTTGTAAAGCTTTCCACGTGAATTACTTTGGAGGGCAGAGAACTTCCTCAAGAAACTCCTCGATCTTGTTGATGTCGGTCCTGACGTCACCGTCGAAGGTTAGGAAAGGGGGGTGCGTCCCTGGAGCCAGCTTCTGCAGATCTTCTGGTTTTCTGCAGAGGACATGGGGACAACAAGCCATCACATTAAAAGCGGTAGTAGCACAAAGTGCGCAGCGAGCATCTCTTTCTGCACCTCTTGAGGTCAACAGTTGTGACGTTGAAGACCACTCCTTTGAGCCAGAGGATCATGAAGAGACGCTGGGAAAAAGGACAGTTGCCGATGCTTTCTCCATCACTTCCTGCCTGCACACACACAAAGTACAATAAGGTCAGTCGGGCTGGTGAATTACATTTGAAGTTGAAACCAGATGTTTAAAATTTTTTCTATGTTTTTAGTTGGTTACAATGGTTTCAACACTTTGTCACTTGGGTCAAACATTTTTGAGTTTGACCCACAAGTCACAATAGTCTTCTGGAATATGTACGTACCAAAATGAACTATGTACTGTTTCTACTCAAGAACTTAAGTAGAATACCATGTGAAGATGTAAGTTGGTAAAAATGTCATTATCTAACGTGAAACAAGTTCTGTATTGTCTTGGGTCCAAAGGCCACTCAGTCAGGAAGAAGGACTCCAACAGAAACATGGGGGGAAAATCAATTAGAGATTGCAAATGGAGACAGGGAAATGGACCTTGATTCTTGGAGACGTCTTGTTTGTGGTCTTGATGATTATTAATAGATTTGAAGCAGAAAGGGAGAAACTTGCAAAACCGAGAACACCATCCCAGCTGTGAAGCACAGCATTGTGTTCTGTGGGCACCTTGCCACAGAAGGGATTAGTGCACTACACAAAAAAGATGTTGGGGGAAGAACATTGTGTGGAAATATGAAAATATCATTTCAAGACATCAGCCAGGTGGTTAAAACTTGGGCACAAAGAGGTCTTCCAAATTGACTTTGACTTCAGCCATACGGCCCGGTTTAAAGAATCTAAACACAATGTTTTGGAGGGACCATTACAAAATTCTGATCTCAATCCCATAGAAAAAGGTTGTGTGAGCAAAGAGTCCTACAGACCTTATTCAGTAACAGCAGATCTGTAGAGGAATGCGCCAAAATTAAAAAAATTGACAGAAGCTGGTGGAAGGAGACCCAAACCCTTTGGCAAAAGTCATACAGAAGACGAGCAATACGACCAAATACTAAAGAAATGCATGTAAACTTCTGAAATTGAGAAAAGTTTCAAATCAGATTCTCAAAGTGATTCTAAATAGCTTAGCATGAGGAAATAGTGAATGTAGATATGCGTTTTGTTGGTCTATCCCTATTAAAATTGGTCTGACTATGACAGGGCAAAATGTGGAAAAGTTCAACATGAAAAAAAATCTTTTGCAAGGGCTTGTTGGCTAAAGTAGCAAGATGGGAGTCAGGGACTTTCAGACAAACCTTCATGCAGAAGATTAATGAAATAGAGCTGCCTGGATTGGCAGCATATCCATGAGGGGAATAGTACCACGACAAGCTATCTACATTTATACTGCTCATATAGAACTAATCAAATAGTAAACATACATCAGTTAATATGAGGCCTTTTCATTGTAATGTTCTAGAGATTAGACATAAAATGCATAAAAACCTGCAAAACATCACTTTGTACTCCAGCTTTCAGACTAAAACATGACAAACATTTTGTAGATGTTTATCTTATTTTTCTTAATCAGTCAAACGAAGACAGAGCCTGTTGCTTGTTATCTTTTTGAGAGCAACACAGAAACATTTCCTCTTTATCTTCCATGTGTGTACATGCTGAGATATCCTGTGTCGGCATGTAGAGCCCCATCACTGACACCTGATCCAGTGGATCGGTTGAAATGAGCATATCGATTGCATCTCCAGGTTCACCGGCCGCTGGGGCGCGTGGAGCAGGATCTGACCCGCCGCCATGCAGAGAATAGGAGCAATGACCCCTGGGGTTGTGTTTGGAGCCGGTCCCCATCATTCAGCGCATTATTGATCTGGCAATTAAAGTTTCTTGAACCTCCGTTTTTAACCGTAAAAGAGCATGATGTGTTACAGAAAAATAAATCTTGCAGCTTCTTTTTCAACTTTTCCATACACGAGTCAAAAAAGGAAAACACTGTAAGAAACACAAGACAAAACTAGATAAAATGTAATTTCCCATCAATGGCAAGAACAAAGCGTCGACTGAAAAATGTGTAGGTTAAGATTGTTATACCTTCACCTTGTTAGACAGAAGAAATAATCAAAATCAAAGCAACAGAATATCCATCCATCCATCCATATTCCAATATCTCCTGTATATTTTTTGAAAACGTATCTCCAGCTGTGGCAAACTCATAAAGGAAAGCATAATCAAACCTTATTGTATTTGTATGACTTTTCTACATTTTTTTTTATTTAAGAGTGAAAATCACACCTCACAATTATTCCACACCTGAATCCCTCTAACTGAACTATTAATGTTTTTGATATTTGTCCTGACCTGACCTTTACTTTTGCAATAAGTCAGAATGCGCTGCATTATATTTGTTTATTGGATAAAATCTCCATAAAATACAAGTCTGAGGAAAGAAAATGAGGGAAAACCTCAGCAAGCCACTGTGCATCAGAAGAATGAGGCATTTGCAGTGTTTACAGACCTACATGTGCTTATGTCTACACAGCACTGAGACCAGAAAACCGAAGCCCCAGGCCAAAAGCAGCTGAGTCAACTGGATGTTCAACAGCCATTGATGCTCTCAGGGCTGCCTGTGAGTATTGTTATGGCTGGGCTCGCTTGCATGGAGGTAACACAATACACATGCAACAGATAATAGTCAATCAACATCTAGAAAGTGGCGGAAAAAAGCCGTCATGCGGGAAGACCTGGTAGTCCGAGGAATGCGTGAAGCCAGTGAGTTGTCAGCTTATTTGAAGCTCATTAATGCGGCAGCTTTTTTGAAAACAAAACTTCACTGAAGGTTTTATGAACTTACCACAGTGGATCCTAATTCCTCCAAATGTTTCCTACGTGACAATTATTAATTTCCTGGACTTTATTTAGTCATTGCATGCAAAATGACGGCTGAGTGACGGCTTTAACCCAGATGATAGTTTTAACCCAACATTGAGTCAGGACCCAGTTTGTTAGGTTATAGAGAAAGAGTCTCATCGTTTTGCAACCGTGGAACACTGAGAGACTCTTCCACATGAATACAAGTAAAATGTTTCTGTTTAATAATGCAAATATAAGATTGTCCTGATGAGTTGCATTTACACTAAAAAAAGGGATTCTATGCTAACAATATTATTAGCCTTTTACCCGTTGGATAGTTAGCACATGCTAGAGAATTTATGGCCAAAGAATTGACCATAAATTCAACATCGACTGGCCTGCATACAATTTTATACAGCCAATAAAATATTATTAGACTGTTATCTAATATTTTTAAATAAACAAAAAATAAAGTTTACCAATGTTCTTATGGGTTTCTCTTTCAATCCAGTTCATGGAAAACTTAATGTGAGTGTGGCACATTGAGGTTTTTTTTTCTGCTTATCATCTGTGATTGTTCTAAATAAATCCTAATTATCATAATGATATATCCATTGCCTTTGTCATAATTATCATAAAAGTTGAAAGATGCATCTGTTAAACAGATTTTGAGAATATGCGATTATTAAACTTGGTTTAATATTTTTTTATCTTATGCCTGAATAGAATTGCAATTACATAAAAATAGATCATTCAGTAGAATTTATAATCTACTGATTATAAATTCAGTAGATCTTATTAAAAAGAATGTAGAACATGCAACAAAAAATTTATTAAATTGGACATAAACTTGACCACAAGGTGGCAGCAAAGTGCTCCCCATTCATTCATTGGTGTGTGTTTAATATCCCTCAACAGGCATTAGTGCAATTCATACTGTTATGATATATAGTAGTATACAAGTGCTTCCTTGGTGGTTCTTTAGACACTACTAACCTTCTTCTTCTTCTTTTGGTTAGAGACACAACCTAGCCCGACTGTGATTCAATTTTCACAATCCATTTCTTTTTCCCAGGTCCCTCTTTAGTTATCAACTGCTGTCAAAAAACACAGAACCTGCCACTCCAGGGGTGCTTGTGTCTCAGTTTTCAGATTTATAACCAGGACATCCCAGGACAGCCCCCTGTCCATCTGGGTCACCTCTCAGAGGCACATGATGAAACGACTAATATTAGAATGACAGCTGCTATGGAAACTCTTTTCTCTAAACAGATTTATATGTAAGATTTTTCCATTATCCTTTAGCAGATCAGAAATTATGGACGATAGTTGTTTAACGTGAGCTAACGCGGGACAAAAGTTACATAAGTTACAAAGTTTGGATTTCTGTTAACATATTTAGTTTACTGAAACAAATCGGTGATATAATTGGTGAAATATTTTCTCCATTTTTATGCAGCATCAGGAGATTATTGTCTAAAAAGAAGAGCTGAATGATAAACCGACTACTTCTATTTCCAACATCACTACATACAACTTTAACATTCTGTTATGCTTTAGAGGAGCTAGTTATAAAACACATTTCCCCCCTGAAGCCAAAGTTCTCCTTCGGTATTGGGAACCAGTGCAGAGGCCAGCAAGAGCCTCTCCCAGCATCAGCAGCTTCAGAAACTCTGTCATGGTAATCCTGCTGCTGCTGAAACTCTACCTCCACTATTGGGTTACTTCAGCTTTCCATATCACACCAGGGCCGCGGCGGAACGGCTGAAATTCTGCTGCTGCGCTCAGCCAAACTTCATCAAAACGTCAGAAAATCCCTGATGCCATTTCTCTGACTTACCTTCACAAAAAGTTCTATATCAGGTTCTCTGTCCTGGCTGTTTGTGGACATGCTGTTTTGCTCTTCGTTTTGTTTTGCGTCCTTTTAAGTTTGTCTCGTCATTTGAGGTTTACATCCTCCATGGAAGACATCCTCTCTGGAAGGATTCCTTTACTCCAGGCGTGATCTCGCTCTCTCTCTTCTTCTTCTTTTTTTCTTCTCTCAACTTGAGCAGCTCTTTAATCCGAGACCCTCCACCTCAGTTTGGTCCCTCTGAAAGTAAATTTCCCTCCTCGTCGTGACAGTCTAGGTGCTGGGTAGAAAGCCCCGCGCCCTGATTTAGATTGGGCTGAAGAGCAGAGGCACGGCTCATCGACACAGAGTGCTGAACAGGTGTCAGGCCTTACCATACCAGGGGGTGGAGCCCCATCTCTCACTTCCATCCTCACCGGCAAACCCCCCCACAAATAAATCTCCTATTATCTCCTATTTCCAGAATCCATCTGTATAAAAAGCTCTTTTTTTTTTTCTTTTCTATTTCCACTGGGTTATTTAGTCTGATGGCTTTCATTTGTCAAATAAAAATAAGAAGGAGGAGGAAAAAGCCTGTTTTGATTTCTACATATTCAGGCAAAATAATTTTTTTTCCCCAAATACTTATGCCACTTTGAATTCTCATGCCTGTCACTCTGTTGGTTATTTTTATTTTAATCTTTTTATTCCTCGAGCAGAGGAGCGGCAGCATTCATATTTAATTCATGGTCCGCGTGCTTCTGCTCCGGCAGGTTTTATGTGATCACCGGCAGCAGTGGAGACAACTCCTCAGTGGCTCACTGATGTCTGATTTGGTCTCTGAAGGCGGGAAGTAGGAATCATTTGCATACAAACCGTATGGCGCTGCAAAAGGAACTGGGCTGCAACGTGTCTGGCTTACAAGGTTCTGACGGATCTAACCGAGTTGGAAGAAAACAGTCCCGTCACCTTGGAGAGCATGAAACGAAAGACAGATGTGAAGGAAGTAGAATCTGAACCCTCTGTTTATAGCACAGCTCCCTCTCCTGGCTGACACAAATGCATGCAGTACCACCCAGTTTCTAGGAAGATGAAGGACTGAAACTCTGAAAATGACTCATTTCAGAAGGGAAAGATTTAAAGGTCCCCAAATGAAAACTTATATACGGTGAACATGATACAAAAAGTTTTTTTTATAATCCAAATTGAGCCTTAGTTGATAGAAAGTATAACAGCCTTTATGTATATGTTCTTTTCAGCAGATCTAACCATACTTTAAGGTCACTGCATGCAATCTGACAACTACCAAGCAACATTTGCTGAACATAGATTTACAGTTCTGATTAAAAAAAAAATAATAATAATAATCGTCATTCCGAGAATTGACTAGTGACCTAGATGTTGGTACAAAATAATCCCATTGTGACTTTACAGAGTTGTAAAATGATGTCGCTGAAAGCATCAATATTTCTGTATGTTGGAGAACCAGAGCAGTGGCCAGAACCTGTTGTATTCTTTAACCCTTCATCATAGTCTCACGTCTTTACTTTCAGGGATTCATCCGAGGTCAGCATTGTAATCAGGGCGAGGTCTGGACTTTGACTCCGACTTTGCAACTTGGTTCTCTTTTTCAGCAACTCTGCAGTTGGTTTGTTTTTGGGTTTGGGATCCTTGTCCTGTTCTACGATCCAAAATTTGTCAAAGTTTTGACTGTTGGACACTTGGTCTCATATTTGACTGAAGAACAGTTTAAAAAAACTTGGTGACTAACACATCAAGCCAGAATCGTCAAGCCTCCGCCATGCTTGTTTGGCATCTCTACTATGGTCTCACCTTTTTAAAGGGAATTGTTCCAAACATTTGTTAAAGTTTTGGAACTCAAGTTATGCTGGATCTTCTTGGAAAGTCTTTCATAGCACCATATCCTGTCTTTTTCTGAACTGTGACTGATTTTCTTGGATGCCCACTCCTAAGAGTGGCAACTGCATTAAATATTTATCGTAAATTACCGTCTTTCTCAGACTGACTGCAGTCATTTTTGCTTCTCTAAGGTCATTGCTCCAGTGTAACCATTTTGGCATTACTATCATCTATGTCTAATAGTAAAATTAGTTGGATGGTCTGGGGAAAAAAACCTTGACTTTAAAAACAAAAGCAAAAGAGAGTAAATACTTTTCACTAAGCAGGTGATTCAAGCTTACACTTGAATCTAAAGTAATGAGTTTTCTTAGACACTGTGTCGTTATCATGTATGTTCTTTAGACAAGGGGAAGCTCGAAGCCTCACTTGTTGGGCTAATCATTCACCAGCAGAATCAAACAGTAACAGGTGTTTGTGTCTTTCCGGAGCCAAGGTGAAAGAGACTGTTTAATGTTCTCTCTTGATTTAACCCCTCGGCGTCTTGTAGCATTGTTCTTTCAAGTTTACAGAAACCTCATGAAATGACACACCATGAATGCGTCGAAGCCCGGATGTGTCCGCTGGAGAATCATCTTCTCACTACTACCAAGAGAAATTACTGCGTTTAAAAACACAACGGCTGCTGTGGAAATGGCTCTCAGATAACTTATAACCCGCGTTGAAGGGGATGAGTCACGCAACGTTGTCAGCAAAAAAAACAGGCGATATCCTAACTGTCCTCCCTAGTTTTATAGTGGAGCTGGGGTTAATTTATAGCAGCTGTTGATGATTAAACTGCTGGAAAATCCACACATGTCTTGGAGTTACTCGGACGGGAGGGCAACGCACAATTGATCTCATCGATCTCCATGACGATTTATTGGTGGGTGATTATCATAATTGTGATATAACAACACCAACATATAACATTTACTGGCCGAAACTTGGCACTCTTATCGAGCTCGTATTCTAAACGTTCAGTGTTGATAAACTCAGATAGGTGGGTCATTACCATGGTGAACTATGGTCACCGTTTATCATGAATCTGAGATAACTTGCAATTCTGATTTGATGTCAGTTTGTGCCTTTGTCAGCTGACACTGCAAATGTGCTCAAACTACAGTTAACTACCGCAGAAATGCCAACCCACCTCGACAGATATGAGCTAAAGGCCCATCCATCTCGACTTGCTTTTAACTCAGCTCCTCAAAGTGAACTTTCAGCATGCTTTTTGGGGTGTTTTAAAATTTCATCTGGAACAGTTTACATTTTTATGAGGCATTTTTCTTTTTATAGGCAGTAAATAACAAACAGACGATAAACCAAGATTAGAGTCAATTTTACGCAACGTTACTCCAGGTGGATTAGAACCGTGAAAGACTTGGTTTAGGGATGCATGTTCGCCGTCTGTTGGTGTTCACACCGGACGTTAGACCTTCCCCAATGAAACGAAGGTCTGAAGCTGAACCCTATACACCTCTAGGTCAGTGTGTGTCCCATGATGAGAAGCTTTGTAGAACAAAACCAAGGTCAGATGATGCTTTTAAAGTATTGGCAATATATAATATATCTGGTATGCACACAAAAACATAATCAGGAAATATTTGCTAAATTGATAGAAAATGTTTACCCTTTAAGGTTCTTCACATTTATCCAGGTTGCAACTACAAACTTCCATGTTATTGCAACTTTATGTGATTTCCACAGTGAAACATGGAGGTAGCAGCATGACCCTGTGGGGATGCGCTCCTTCAGCAGAGAAGTTGCTTGAAGTCAGTCATAAACATACAACCAGAGCTGCAGTGAACTGGTTTAGATCAAAGAGTAGTCATGTGTCAGAATGGCCCAGTAAAAGTCCAGAGTTAAGTCCAGCTGAGAATCTGTACCAAGACTTAAACACTCATGGTCACAGACGCTCTCCATTCAGTCTGAATGAGACCGAGTTGTTTTGGAAGGAACAGCGGGCAAACATTTCTGCATCTAGATGTGCGACTTGATTCAAGGGGGCTGAGTACACAGTTACGCCACATTCTTCCAGTATTTATTTTATTTAAGACACTTTGAAAACAATCCGTCATTTTCATTCAGCATTCGTCCATCTGCAATCCCAACGAAATACATCAAAGCTTGCAGTGGAAGTCCATAGTAAATACGTTCAAGACGTGTGAATATTTTCGCTTACTGTTGCCAAGACCCATTCTGGCATACAACAGTGACTTTAATATTTCCTATTGGTGGGAAGTTTTCAGTCCTGCAGTAGCTGATGGCCCAGCTCCACAGCTATCACTAAATCAACGAAGACACAGGAGGATGGCCTAGAGTTCACCTTCGGATACGATGGTCTTTTACTGTAAATGAGTTAAGGATTACATGACTTAAACGATTCTGTCTCAGAAAAGCCACAGCTTACATAACATGTTCTAAAAGTATCCCTGCACATTCAATCTGATAAATACTTTTAATTATATATATAATTATATTATCTTTTACAGTAAGCTTTTATTAGTCAGGCTCTCACACTAAAACCATGTATAAAAGTGTAGCTAAAAATAAGCTTTCTACTACTTTGTAGGCATTCACTGCTAGCAATGCATTTTATTACTTTATGCGATGTTAAGCCTGTGATGGTTTAGAAACACATGCAATACATGCCTTTATTGAAAGACCTTTGGCCATGTTAATGTCAAAATCATAAATGAAAACCTGTAACTTTGGGGCTATATAGTCATCAAACTGTAAATTGTATACTACGAAGTTAAACTTTGCCCGTTTAAAAAATGTAATACCCGTATCAGGAGCATTTACTTTTATGGAAGATGCCGTTCTTGTTAGAATTCATTTAAAACCTGTTTATTTTCTATTGAACAGCAGAAGAGAGGATTTAAAATACAGACTGCTTTTCATGAGCTATCAGTCTAAATGTCCCAAAATTTACCACTGAGCATAAGTGTAAGCAGAATATGAGGCTGCATGGGCTGACATAGCTGATAATTAGAAATACACGATTGAAAATGTTTACAGTAAATCAGTGCATAAATAAGATAATGTTATGGTGAATACTAAATGCCATATTTTTACTGTCTCGTTTTCCCATGCTTTCAATCTATGGTACCTTTCAAATTGAGGGCCACAAGTAACAGACACCCTCCATTAGTTTCTGTTGCATGTCAGTAATTGTCCGAAAATAGACTAGAGATTTATAAAATACTAACATTGAAAGAGGTGAATTATTGCTGTTTTTTTGTTTTTTTTTATCAAAAAGTTGTGTAAGATTGCAGAAATCTTTGACAGATTGCCAGCTTGAGCCTTGAGGAAACTGTTCTCATACTGAATAAAAGTGCTAAGAGAGTCTGAAGGTTAAGTATAAACTGATCGCTGTCTTTTAATTGATCCCCAAGTCAAAAAACGTTAAACTACCTCTTCGGGAGAAATTGCTGGCTTACTGCTGTTGAGCAATCTTTAAGTAAAAGATTCTTGCTAAAAGAAAATTATTTCTAGAATTAGAAAATTGTTCTCAAAATTTTATAGCTGAAACTACAGAGTACCTCAAAGCTAAATGCTAAAGTTTCTCGACCAAAAACAAGGCATCAACTTATGCTGATGACACAAAGCGTAATATTACCATGTCTCACAAAGTCCCAAGAAGCGGTGTCTTTGTTAATTGTATTTTAGATATTAAGTCATGGATGACAATGTTTTTTCTTAAGTTCAGTGTGGATAAAGCTTAAGTTTTAGTTATTGAAACAGACCCACAGAGAATAAAACTAATAAAAAACAGTTTTTAATACATGCAATTTAAGAACTTTGACTGTGTGGCTTATATAAAGGAAACATCACTCTTCTTCTGGTGGCTGCTAGACAATGAGCTTCACCGGAAGTGGGTCCCAAATCAGGTTTTTGCTCAGGGCCTCACACAACTTAGGGTCGCCTCTGGCAAGAGTTACTTAAAGTAAAAGAATGCACTTCGCGTCCTCCTTCAACATAGCTCGGAGTTAGTGGCCTGACTCAACCTTGTTTTTAAAGCTTATAAATTCAAATTCTTACCTTGACGAAGAGGGAGACCTTGGGCTCGTTGGGGTCAGCCGGGGCCGCGCTGCTGCCATCCAGAGTGACGTTCTCCAGGGTTTTAAGGCTGTAGTCCACAGACTCCTTCGTCTTGGGGATGGTGTTGGGATGGGTGTAAGACATCAGCAACCCGTCCACGGCATTATCCTCGTCCTGGATGTTGCTTCCAATCGGAGGGTCGTCGCAGGGGTCCCCGTGGTGGGAGGAGGAGGAGGAGGAGGAGGATGAGGAAGAGGAGGAGTGAGAGGAGGCTGATGAGCGGCGGGAGCTGTCATGCTTCTCTCTGTTCACCCCTTTCACTTCTGGCTCAGGCGGCAGGTCCATTGTCGCCACAACATCCGTCAGGTCTCCCCTGTCTCCCTCGTCGTCGCTGGAGGACGAGGAAGAGGAGGAGGAGGACGACGACGAGGAGTTGCTGTGTTTGTCACCGTCCTTGATCTCCATGTAGTCTGGGGAGCTTCGCTTGCCCCCCTCCGGGGCGTGGACCTGCACCTCGCTGTACAGGTGGTTCATTCCCTCACTTACGTTCTCATACCTGGGCTGTCGGTCGGGGCTGTCGGCTCCGCCACGGTGCTCGACGTGCTCGTAGATGTGATCCATAACGCTCGGATTTTGGTGTTTAGGAGTGGAGGGAAAGTTGTGCAGTGTTCACAGACCGCCTGCCTCTCACTGACTGGTGTCTGGGCAAACTCCAGCTACAAAGCCATAAAGGACCTTTGATCCGGTGAGTGAATAATGCAATCACTTGGGGCTGTGCCCTCAAGGACATTCAGGTGAAGCAAGTACTTCTGCATAACTGTTGCAAAATATATCTGTACTACGACGGGCCATTGTTGATAGAAAAGAATTTAAGACTACATTTCCAGCAAAGCACTCGGGGGTTTTTTGATCAATCTCAGAAATTTTCTGGGACAAAACTAGGAAATTTCTCAGTTTGAAAAGTTGAAGATTTTCTGGGGAAAACTCAGAAATTTTTAGGTTAATTTCAAATCTATTTTTAGAACATACATTAACATTTTCTCAGTTTAAAAAGTTGAAAATGTTAAACTTTTGAAACTTGAAAAAAAATTTGACTTTTCAAACACAGAAATGTTCATGCGTTTGTTTTTTTTAATATATAAATTTCTGAGATTCTCCAAATTTCTGAGTTTTTTGCTGACATTTTCAACTTTTCAAACTCAGAAATTGCATATTTTTTTAATCGAAAAGTTTGAGATTATTCTCAAAATTTCCAAGTTATTTGGTGAAGATCAGCAATGCTTCAAACTCAGAAATTCCCTTGTTTTGATTTTTTTTCTAGAAAATGTCTGATATCTCAAAATTTTTGAGTTTTCTTCTGAAATATTACAACTGATGAAACTGTTTCCAAAAGAAATGGAGTTAGGATGTTCAAGAACAACCACAAAACCTCCTATCCATCTAAAACTGACCATTAACTGGACTTGTGATTAAACACCATCATCTTTACAATGAAGTTAATCTAACATCAATGTGAACTGTGGCTGTGTCAGTCAAGAAATAACTCCCTTCAAAATACAATTGATGATATTATTTGGAAGAGCTTATAAAAACCTTTCTTAGTAATGCCAAATATCTGGATAGACCTAAAATACACTACAGGAGTTTCAAATCACAGGTTCTGGTGTAATCTACGGTGAAAGTGCATCCCTTTGAGGGGCATGTTGAAAGTTGCAAGAAAATTTTGCCGGTCCAGAAAGAAACCATCAGTTTGCGCAACATGGGCACATGGAAACACTGAATAGCAGTTTGTTAGGCTGTTTGAAAACATGAAAGTTCAGTCAAATGTATCTCAAATATTTGGAAATAATGACTTGGTTGATGAATGAAAAACTGGGAATGTTCCCTAGAAACACTGAAAAGTAGTTATCTAGTTAAAATATTTTGAAGGGGATTGGAACCAATGTGGACACACAGATATACATGAAAACCACCAAAAAGCAAAACAAAACATGCAGACAAAGGTTCAAGTTTTTATGAGCCACTTTATTTTCAGAAGACTCTTAACTGCATCAACATGGCAAAGATAGAATCTGTCACTCATATTAAATATTCACTGTATCCAAATCCAAGGCGATAATAATAAACTCTTTTTTTTCTCCCCAGCAAGTACAAATGAATCATTTTGAAATATAACACTGCTGATCTTGAATAATTTTGAAATACAATACTTCACTTCCATATCAGTGGGTCTGGGAAAGTTATTAGACAATACTTTTGTTTATTAAAACATTAAAAGGATGAGAAAGTAGGTAGTTCCCATATAAATGCTTTTAATTTATGAATTTAAATTTTGTAAAAAGTATATCTATATTTATATCACAGTGATGTCTGTTGTTTCTGGGCACTGTTAAGCCATTCAAAAAGCAAACGGAGAAAATTAAACCAATCTTTTTGTTTATATAGATCTATAAAGTGCAGCAAAAATATACACACAACTGATTTGGATTCAAGTCTTCTAATCTTTTCTGTAACTATGCAAATTAAAAAGCTTTCTAGCAAGAGTCAGTTTTTCCTTTTCGTTATTTGAAATGGCTACTATGAACTAGAAGTGCAAATTAGAGGCTACATGTCCTAAGAAACATCCAACAACTTGTTTCAATTCTGTAGTGCAAATCAGGGGATCATGTCTTCCAAGTCATTCCAAAAAATTCTTCTCCACCAAATTGACAATAAACCCTAGAATTCCTAAGACACAGTACAGACAGTTTGCAATTGCACTTCACATTTCACCGACAATATGGCCATGGTTACAACACTAAATTACGACAAGTAGCGAAATACACAGTCATCTATGAAAGAAAAAGAATGCCCTCCCGAGACAGTCAACGATTAAAGCCCTCTTCACACCAGACTGTGACTGGGCCATGAAAGATCTGCTCTGAATGCCTTCATGAGCGGATCCGATACTGTCAGCTCCAAATTGCGCATATGGGCAGTTTGCAAGAAGGTTGCAAAATTATTCGGGCTGCAGTTTGAATGCAAAACTTTGTAAAAGTAGAGATACCTTCTGTCATTAGTGGTAGCATTTTGATAGGATGGTCAAAAACACACTAGAGAAAGCGGATGTACTCCATCATATAAGAGCATAGTAGAGACATTTCACTCTAAAAGGAGGTTTTCCAAATTTCTAAAGGTAAATTTGTTGTAAACTTCCAACTGCGATAGAAATCCAGGAGACTAGGGCCGCCTTAATCTGGTGTGAAGAGGGCATAACAGACCAGAAGACAAAATGAACACTCGAGAGAGGTGTACTCTGTTTAGTTTAAAGGCAAATGGTAGCTGACTGTGAAAGAGCAAGGTAGTGTGACGTGAATGCCCTACACATGAAGTAGCTTGACACACAGTGAATTTTCCAGGTAACATTCAAAATGAACAGTGACCATGACCAGTCTCCTGAAGCTTGAGCAGTTTTTTTTTGTATACTTTAGCAGAATCACAGCATTTCCAGTATAAAGTAACATCTTCTCCGTTGCTCAAACCACAAGCAGAACAAGTGGTGGAAAATTCTAAGTAGACTTTGGTTCTCCTTTACTTTGTGACATACAAATCTGATTTGCATAGATTTGAAAATGTCAAATCAAAACTGCCTGCCGCCTTAGAATAGCTCAAAAGTAGCATGTTGAACAGCTATTTTTAATCTCCGACACGTTTCCACCTCTTTCTGCTAGTAGGAAAGTAGAAGAGAGACGGCAAAAAATTCTCCACACACTTCATTGGTGGACTTTTTCAGTGTAAAAACTATGAACGCTTAAAAGGCAAAGATTGTCTGAAGGCATACCCAGTTATCTGATTTCCACACCTGTTGCTTTCAGCATCTCTTGCCATAACTAGCTCTTTGCTCCATGTTGGACATAGGATCATAAAAGCTGGTTCCAAACAATGGACTCTCATGCAGACCCCAAATAATTTAATCTATAATAGGAGCTAAGAAAGAAATAGCGTGATTTGTTTAGATCCTAACAGCCAAAGGCTTTCCATAGTTGCCAATGTATCTACTTATGCATATAGGTATAATCTGGATCATAGATCAGTATTGTTCATGTTGGATAATATTTATTCTCCTTATATATACTACTAGCCTTTACAGGACTCTCCACCTTCAGTGGCACTCCTGGTAAATGTGTGTAAATTAAGATAGCACAATCTCACTAAAGTACAACTTAAAATTTGAATGTTATTTGACCTAATGACCAGTCAAGAGTTAAGATTTTAATATTAAAAGTTCAGTACAAGTCAAATCTAACCAAAGCACACAACTCCAGTAGAGTTTAGAAATCTCCTGGTAGGACAAAAAATTTTAGATTTTCCATGCAGACTTGTGTGCTCTGACTGTAGATATGAGTCTACATTTGAGACATTTAATAACTTACAAAGATCAGCACTCATCTAACTTCATTGCAGGGAATGTTTTCTTGTCTGTTTTTTTTGTCATTGAAATTTTGTCCAACTAGAAATTTTTAATAGAAATTTCTGATTTTTTGAAGGTATTCTGAGAGAAAAATACTACTGTAATACAAAATTACTGAAAAAAAATTTCCACACATTTTTACCAAGTATACCATTAAGTGAGCAAAAACCTCGCCAATGCAAAAGCAGGTGTTTCTACTTTTGCAATTTTTTCTTTGATTTAGTCAAATGTATGTTTTTGAATAACTTAAATCCTTATTCTTATCACAGAAAAAGAACTTTTGTTTCTACAAGGATAGATGTCCAAGCAAACATAAATTGACCTTGACTATCAACTATAAAATGCCTTTGGTAGATTATCAGTCTGAGTATAATGATGCCTCTGCATTATTCCAAGTCATAGTTTTTGCCACCAAAAGTTCCAACTTCTCAGAACCACAGATTAAAAATCCACTCTTAGTCCTAAATCTCTATGCAGAAAGTGACATTGAAGTTGTTACATGACCTCAAGTTAAATTCACATCAAAGCATCGTTACATTATTATTATTATTATTATTATTAAACCTGCACCAGAAGCAAACCCTATAAATGTTTCGCTTGCACAACCACATCTGTTGGTGTTAGGGAAACATTTAGCTTAGTGTTTCCCAACCCTGGTCCTCAAGGCTCACTGTCCTACATGTTTTAGAGGTTTCCCTGCTTTAATGTGCCTGATTCANTTGCAGTTCAACAAACGCCTGTTAATCAGTCATCAATTGAAATCAGCTGGACTGAAGCAAGGAAATACCTAAAACATGCAGGGCAGTGAGCCTTGAGGACCAGGGTTGGGAAACACTGATTTAGAGAACGTTTCTGGGCCGAGCAGGGTACCTTGGGGAGCGACCGCCCCTCTTCTTTTCCATCTCCAATCCTTTTAAACTTCCTCAGCTACAAGTGCAAGTCCTCTTGCAATAAGGGCTGCGACATCTCCCAACTTCTGTGTTTGAGCACAGGCCGCTGTTTTAGCGTCACCAATATGACGTAGACCACTAGGAATCCGAGGACCATCACCAAGCCGATGAACGAACCCACAACCGGGGCGTACGAGTACCTGCTGACCTTAGGAGGAGAGGTGGAGTGGGCCGAAGCGGGCGCTGAAGTGGTCGGCTCCGAGGACAGCAGGTCTTGGACGTTTAGGAGCGAGCCGTTGTTTGGCAGAGGCTGGATGGCCAGGATGTGGCACATGAGAGGGTAAAGGTCAACAGATCGCATGGAGGCCTTGATATAGTTCTGGCGAAAGGCCGGACCGCGGGCCACAAACACCGGCTGCATGTCGCGTAAGGTGTTGTTGTAACCGTGGTTTCCCACTGAGGAGGAAAAAGACAACAAGTAGGTGTGAAAGTTGTGATAAGTTACTTCTGTTCATCTACATATTTCCATTTTTTTCATATATTGAGACCCATCAGGTAACAATAGATTCCAAGTTAGGCAGAACTACTAATGTGTAAAAGTTATCTATGTTCCAAATTAGGTGAAGCATTTATTTTTATAAGTTTTTAGGGGTTTAACATAAGTGGACAAGTGAAAATGTCCAAAAATAACACATTATTATTTATCATGTGGCTTTATGGCTTTTAAAAACAGAGACTGAAATCTGGAACCCATTGTAAAAAAAACAAAAAAAACCTGTTTATGGTACCAATCTGGAAACTTTTTGTTATTTTCTGTTCAGGTGGAGATCAGATGATTGATTACAGAATAATCCACTTTTATTAGTTTTAGTTTGGTTTGTGAACCTTTAGTCTCTGGAACAAACTAATCCTAATTTATACTAAATTATATAACATATTTACTTTTTTTTCTGAACTACTCCTTTAACACAGCTCAACCCAACCTATAAAGCAGACTTTAAGTTGGTAATGGAGCTAAATTTAAGACCATGCTGATGAGAACGACGCCTGCTAAGGTGCAGTAATTCGTTAGCCATGACTTTAATTTTAATGCCAATAGTCAGTCCATTAATACATGATACACTGATAGAACTGCTAGACTGTACGGCTGTTGTTTTATCCTCCAAAGAAAGAGCCGGCATGTTCTCCTGCAAGGTGCAGCTTCCACATGGACATTTCACTGATTAAGAGGCTTTCAGTGATGGCGGAGACAGGCAGCGTAATTAGCTAGTGTGGTATTGCGTCTGAGACACATGTTCTGACATTTCTAATCTAAGCAAAAGGAGCTTTTTTCTTTTTATTGAATTAGGAAAGTGCTGGAAGGCACAGCGATAAAACTCACAGAACTCCAACCCCCACCGCCCTGTTCTTTCAGTCCCATGAGAAAACAAATCTGCCTCCTCTTTGTTAATTACATTCGGTATAACTTGTGCTAGCTTCTGGATCGGGGACAGAAATACATCACCTGTGAAGCTATAATTAGAGCAGGCAAACAGCTGCTGTTTAAAGCTAGATTTAAAAAAAGGAAAGAAAAAACAAATGTGCAGAATAACCAGAATAACCTGGCAGCATTTTCAGACGTACGCATGAAGAGTCCGGTCCTGTTCTGCATGATGGTCCAGCCCTCCTTGGCCTCCAGGAGGATGGGCATGATCCGGACGTTGTGCTGATAATGGAAGTGTTCGGGAATGTCGTCCTTCCTGTACGCCACCATGTTGGGGTTGGCGTCCACCAGCATTGCGTACACCTCGTCGAGCTTCCCTACGAGACAGACCACAGGCAAAGGGTTAAGTTTGATTTCTGACGCAATGACACGTCAGCATTCTTGACAATATGGTGAAAAAATATTAAAAAAGCAGATATGTCTATGACTTTTTCATTAATATTCATAACTAGTATTTTATATGATATAGACACTAAAGAAATGGGTCAGGAACTATAAGCATCTTTCCACTCCTGCTGATAAAAAACTAATTGGTTTTATTGTCTCTTGGTCTGAGTCATTCTGTTAGCCTTTTCCTAGAAAACAAATGTAGCACTCAGCTTTTGTCCAATTTCCAAGCTTTAGTTGTTTTCTTTTTAACGTTGACCTGCCACTATTTAAGTTAGCAATTCTGATTCCTCCTTAAAACAAGAAAAGATACAAGATTTCTATTCAATATATTCTTGTTGCCTTTCTACTGTGAGCAGACATCAATCTAGTCACGCTTTTCGACTGTGGAATTACCTGAAGAAACCCCAAGCATGCTCAGGAAGAACATAAAGAAACACTCCAAGGTCAGGATTCAAACCCAGCAACTTTGTGTTGTAAGGCAACACTGTTACTAACTGCACAATCCAGCACTAACAAAGACATGAGCGTTTTATATTGGGAGAAAAGATAACGTGATATAGCTGGTGTGAGACGGGGAGAAAAGCAGCACACATTCTTCTAAGTCTTATGTTAGCGATTAAAAGAGTTAGTATTACTAACAGCTATTTAACACACTGAAAGCTCAAAAGGATCAAATTACGCTATGTAGCTGTATTGTTATTCAACCTTCCTGTTTTCTGCTGCAAGTATTGCTCTCTCACAATTTAAATGAACCTGAAACATGTCTCCACACGCCATGCATGATGCATTTTCTGTTTCCAAAGCTTCTTAAAGCCCTGATTCATTCCTCTTTAAACACCTCACTGAGCTGAGAATGACTTTGAGTCCCTAACTACTGAAAATTGCAATGGTTCAAGAGATGCAGACGTCTTTATTTCCAGACAAAAAGTAGTCCATATCATTTCAAAATAATAAATTAAACAAATCATCAAGTGAAAAAGACACATACATCCATCACAAAACAAACAGTTATTACAATATTTGAAAAAGCTTGGGGTGGGGTTGGTCAATAAATCAATAACAATATATATCGTGATGAGATACGTGATCAATGTCAATAATGCATCTGATAGAAGGTTCAATAATTTCACTGAGCTACAATCCAGAACCACACCATATGCTGGGGTCTTTAACCCCTCAATCTCTCACGGCTAGCTAAGTTCACTGACTCTTTGGTCACTTAGCAATAACTTGTGGAGTAGCGGCAGTTTAAGGTTTCGCCACTGTGTCTCATGACTGTGTCGGAATAAAAAAACAACCTGGAGTGAAAACTTATAAAACCTGAAAGGTCACACAACCAGCTTGACAGTATTTCAGATATTTAAAAGAAAAAACTAATAATTATCGATATCAACTGATATGAAACGCTTGTATCGTGATACACCCATCCAGAAGGTATATCTTAAGTTGTTATATGTTGTTAGTAATGCAAACAGGCAGAGTTTTAACTATGAAGTTGTTTGACACATTGGTCTTGGGACACATTGAAGGTGCTTTCACTGATTGGAAAAAGAACAGATTTTGAACTTTCTAACCAGGAAGAAGGCTAAAAAAACACCCAGTTCCAGTCACCAGATGATTATTTCATGCACCATTTAATGTATTGTTACCTTCTTTGGGGAGGATTCCCACCACTGGACTCTTATCCACCCAGGTGTACAAATCTCTGTCCACATATTGGTCCAGTTCTATGATCTTCTCGGGGGAAAGCTGGGCCATCCCGTGGTCACTGGTCACAACGAGGTTCACTTTCTCATACAGCCCGGCCTTCTTCAGCTCATCCAGGAGGAATCCGAGCTTCTCATCGATCCCGGCGATGATTGAGTCCATGAGAGGGCTCTGAGGTCCCAGGTTGTGGCCACTCTCGTCCGGCTCCTCCCAGTACAGAATTCCAAAATCCACGGCTTCCCCCTCAGGCGCGGAGAACCACTCGATAATCCGCCGCACCCTAGCTTCAAAGGACACCGAGGCGTTGTACGGGAGGTACCGAGTGGGGAACACGCCGTGAATCAGTACGTCAGATCCGGGCCACATGGCCGCTCCGCTCCGCCCTCCATCCTTCTGAACCGTTACCCAGAGAGGCACGGCCTGCTCCCACCACCTTGAGTCATAAACGCTGTCCGTCTCCATGGAGAAGGACAGGTTCAGAGCCGGGTCGTACATCTCGTTGGCCACGACGCCGTGCGTCTCAGCGTACAACCCCGTCACCATGCTGTAGTGGTTCGGGTAGGTTTTGGTGATGTAAATGTTCTCCACAAACTCAACCTTCACGCCCTCGTCCATGATGCTGCGGAAGTTGGGAGTCGGGACGCGGTAGATGTAATCCCAGCGGAAGCCATCGAAGGACACGAGGAGTAGCTTGGGTCGTTCCTTGTCGCCGTGCTCCTGATGTTGATGGCGGTTCAGGGTGTGAGGAGAAACAAAGGGGAGAACCACGGCGAAGAGGTAGAAAGGAAGTCTGTAGCCTCCTGACATCATGTAGCTCAGCATAGTGTGGCTTGTAATGACACAACCTGCAAAACACAAACACTAAACCTGCTCAAGCAATCATTTATCTGGAAAAATTATGTATATAACATGTAAAATGACTAGAGGCGCACCAATAAATAAATCAGCTCAGTTTTTATTAACTTTGGGAAATCAGTTATTGGCCTATGTTTACATGTGAAGCTAATATTATCTACCTCAGCAAAGGTCTGAAAATCAACCACTGTCCTCTTTTGCTCTGCTGTAAGAGAGGTTTGACTGACAGACCCGGCTCATCAGGTTATGTCTGCATGTTTGCAATTAACAATAGTCAACCCACTGTTAAGAACTCCGTGGCATTTCAGACAAAATCAGTATCGGACAAAATCCGAATCGGCAGATCAGACTTTTCAAAGATTGGTGATCTGTGATTGGCCAGGAAACTGCAATCATTGCACCCCTAAAAATTACAATAAAAGTGAAAATCCACCCAACCAGTCAGTTATGTTCAGATCTTTATGGTATGGCATTTTATTGGTTTTAAAAAAATGATGGGTAAAAATAGACTGTTTTTTTTATGTTGTGATTATTAAAATGACAATGTTTGAGTTCTCATAAAATTGCTACATTTTCTTAATATTACGCCTGTAGTCTTGTAATATTATGACTTTTTGTAATTTAAAAAGAAAAAATATATTAGCCTGACCCTTATATTTTGGCGTAGCATTGACCTAAAATCAATGTCCAAATAAATAAAAGCTGTAAAACATTCTTATCAAACAAGATGGCGGCCTTTAGCGTGCTGACATCACTACAAACTACGGAAGCCCAAGGATTGCATTAGTGGAAAAAAGATCCCAATTTTCCAAAAATCAAATCTTCGAAAAACAAAAATTCAACTAACAAATACAATCAATTAAGCGCCCACTCCTAACTCTTAAAAATACATGCATTTAAGTTGAAAAATTTAGACATCAGTGACAAGAATGTTTAAACTGAAATCTCTTTTTTTACCCCCTAAATTTTAAGTTCAGTCCTTTTTTAAGTTATTTTTGGACATATTATCTCTTTGGAAAGCCATTCCTCTCATAATATCCACAAAGGATGATTCAGTCGGAGAGCATTGAGATATTTTTAGCCGTCTTTAAAGCACCACAAACACCTCTATCCATTTTGCCTTTAAATCTGAAATGTACACATGCTTTGAAAATGGTGGACATTTTATCACCGAAGCAGTAAATGCATTCTGCTCAACTACAGTGCAGCATAGCTGGCTCTGTGATGGAACTGGTGCATTCCTGTAATGTTGGATGATACTGTGTTTACACAAATGAGGGACGTAGACTTTTAGGAAAAAGATGCAACTCCGATATTATTGTTAATTATTGAGATCATGATAATAATAGCTGGATAGATTCGTGTCTGCTCAACATTGAGGTCAGCAAAAATATGTTATATTTTAAACATGTGATCTGGATGGGCTCAGCTGAAACAATGAGAGCAGCAGCTGCTCTCTGAGTGCTGCTAAAAGAGGGAGTGATGCACCAACAGCGTTCGATTATATGCCAACCTTTCTGATATGCGCCGGTGGTTTATATTTCAGAAGGAGCCAACAGTAGAAGATCTCTGTATTTTAATCTCCACATTAAAAAAGAAAGGCTGACTGCAAAGCTCATTAACAATCTCCCTCCAACCCACATAGATATCCCAAGATGTGCTTCAGGAAACAGTGGGATACTAAAAATAGTTCACAACAACTGAGTATATATGTAATGAAATTCACTTCCCTCCCTATAGAAATGCGTAATAACCACTTTTTAATAAGCCTGTTCTTTATATACAGAGCACAAACTCTGTAACATTGCAACTACAAAACTCAATGTATTTTACTTTGATTTTACCCAGAACTGTTGCTTTGCAGCGAGACGTTCCTGGGTTCGAATCCCGGCCCGGGAACTTTTTGCACGCACTTTGCTCAACTGAGATCAAAATCGAACCGTTTCTAATGGAAAAGTTGAGTCCTTCCACCAGGACAATGACCCCAAACATTCAGCCAGAGTCACAGTGGAATGTCCCATGTCAAAGCATATTAATGTCTTAAAAACGGCCCAGTCAAAGTCCAGACCAAAATCCAAAAGAGAATGGAGCGAACCCATGAAACTAACCATTCACAGATGCTCCCTGCCCAACAAAAATATTAGAATTTGTGGTTGCATTGTGACAAAAAAAAAGCAAGGATGTTCAAGAGTTACGAATGCGTTTGCAAGGCATTGAATTGGTGCACCTGAAGTTAATATTTTAATACTCTGAGCTGTGCCCTCATCTCTCATATTCCACTACTTCAAAATGAAAAGAAAAGCATTTCACTTTAGGAATTGACATGTTTTTCAAATTAATTTACCAAGCTTGTGTGTAACTGGTGTGTAATTGTTGCTAAAAACATAGTTGCTGCTGTAAATTCATATGCCCAGATTGACCTTAAAGCAGCAGCGGGTTGGCATATAAACGCATCAGCAGAAATGATGTCATTTGGAAACATATCCGATTTAATTACCCTGCACAGACAGTTAATGGAGCGGGATTTCGACTGTAAAGTTTTGATCCATTTCTGCAGCAGAGCTAACCTCTATGAAGCGCTGCTGGTGATTGAAAACAATAGCCAGGTAAATGTACGCAAAACCCACAGTGCGTTAAGGTAGCATCGGAAGGCGGTAGGTCGGACAGAAAGTAAACACATTTGCAAATTATAATAATGATAACAAACAAGCGCGCGTACCTTATCAGAAGCCAGCCTTTCCTCGGTCCTCTCGGGCTGCACAAAGAGATAAACAGCCGGACCGGTTTAGTTCTGCTCTGCTCCCGGGGCGGAAGTCCCGCCTCCTCCTCAGCCTTTCGCAGTTAGTTGTGCGAACCTTTAATTTTTTTTTTCTTTCTTTCCCCTGACCGGTTTATTTACAGTGGCCGAAGCAGAACCGGACCGTGTGAGGGCAGGAGGCCTGCGCGCGCGCGCGGCTTCTTGGCTGCAGGTGCGCGAGAGGTGACGGCGCTGCTGATCAGAGCTCTCGCGCACAAGTGGAGCGCGCCGGTCCACATGACGTAATGTGGGTGGGATGTGGTGAGGGGAGGGGGGTCTGAGCGACGGGTGGGAGGCTGAACTAGCAAAACAAATGGATCAGGTAGAACTTGTCGATTTTGTTTTGGTTTGTTTTGTTTTGGTTTTTTGGGGTTAGGTGGGGAAAAACAGCAGAAGAAGAGAGTAGCCATTTCCTGATAAATGCGTCTCAATGACAGGACTTTAAAATCTAAAGATGGAGTAATATTATCATCAGACTACATTACAACGTTGCTCCAAATCAATAGTTTTTCTCCTCTCCTGATTTGAGGTTGAAAGCAATGCAAGGATGAAAACTATGACAATAACTCTCCACAAGGTGTCAGCCAAGTTCTACCTTAGACTAGACATTATGCTATAAAAAGAAATTACATTCTATTTGACAGCAGAGGTGTTTTATAGCCTAATTAAATTTACAAAGGCGTAATTTTAATGATCCCGATTTATGCTTATGAGCTAAACTGCTGTGCTGTATTTATACCTCTTGATTGATTGATTGATTAATTTAATATTTTGTTATCTTGCTTTAATGTTTGTTTGTTTTTTGAGAATTCAAGGGATATACAAACACAAAGTAGCACACAATTGTTGAGGCAAAATCAGACATGTTTTCATATTTCCCCCCCCCCCCAACACAACACACACACACTACTGAAAACACAATCCAGTAGCAACACTGAAAGAAATGGTGGTGGCAGCATGGTGCTCTGGGGGGGGGGGTGCTTTTCTTCTACAGAAGTCAGAGTTCATGGAAAGAGGAATGGAGCTACATGTAGAGTAATCATGGAAGATAAACTGTTAGAGGGCGGAAAAGACTTGAAGGTCAAACTTTTTACAAATAAAAATCTGACACAAAAATTCAAACATTGACAAAACTTTTTTCTTTTTTTTTTCACCATTAATTAAATATATTTACATATATGTAAAACTGGCTTCTGTCTTGTTTACTGCTGGACTTTATATCGCGGCAGCATTATCTAATTTTAATACAATCGTTTTGAAACCAAGCTAACATTGCCTCTGTCGTCTCTGTGGTTTAAGTGTGAAGAGTTAATTCTTGATAGCAATTTAGTTACAAAACGGCAAGGGATAAAGTTTACAAAATAAACGGTGTTGACCTGCAAGTTTGCTTGTTCTTTTGTTGTTTTTTAAAAAAAATAACTTTCAATTTTGATAAATTAAAGTGGTCAAAATTACTAAGAAATAACAGCAAAGTCTCTCATTACTTCTGTCCCAGACAAACTCGACAGGGGAACTTCTCAGTAATTATTAAAGTTGAGTTACATTTCACATCTTAGATGTGCAAAAAGTATGTTATTTTACAACAGAAGAACTGACTAGTGGAGTCATTGCAATTCTTTATTGTAACATTTTTTAAATATACATGCTGCTTTCGATATAAATAATGCAGGTGTATTGGGTTAAAGATATGTCATTCACAACTCTGTTAGGGAAGGGTACATTTATTTTGCACAACATTGTATTCTTTTTATTTTATTGCTTAAGAAAATCCCCTTTCTCATAGCATCAGTGGCAATAGGTTATAATTTCTTTCTCGATTGAAATAGTGTCAAATTTCAACCAATCACTTGGAGCTGGTGGCGCATTATTTAAGTAGTTTGGAGGTATTTGAAGTAGTAGTGGCCATTTTGATGCATGTTGTACTGATACGTTTGGACTTTAATAAGTTTCTACTGTACTAAATGCTTAATACTGAAGGTGGGCATGGAATGAAATCCAAGTTATAGAGGGTTTTATGCTGTGTGATTGCAACACAGAATCTAAACACATTGAAACACTTTAAAAGCATAATTTTCTGCCAACCGGGCAGACGCCAGCATAAAAAAAAAAAGAAAAATGAAAAATTATCCACAAAAAAACAGACGTGGTCCACTTATTCTTCCGTTTTTGTAACCTATGAAATCTTTTGACTGCATGTTGTACTGCTACATTTGTTGTATGAATCTTCTTCATTCTTCTTTTTCCTTCTAGTTTGCTGATAGCTTGAATCAGAACTCCGGAGTGTCCATCCGCACATCTGGTCCTGTGTGTTCTGGACTTGTAAAGCAGCTTTGTATTTAGGCCTATGTAGAATCAAAAGGCTTGTTTGGACAGGAAAGCTCCATCAATAGAGCTCTCTCTGTTTCTCTGCACATTGTGACGCTGCCCAAGAGTGTGGAGGTTGCTTTTCTGGCTTTTGTGCGTTCTGCTCCATTGTGTGTTTAAAGGAGAACGGTGTAATATACAGTATGTCCCGAATATTTCAAAAACACTCCGACTGCGGGTTTTGTGCAGAAGTTCCAGATGCTGGTTGTTGAAAGATGAGAAGATTGCCGTGCTGAACATGAGTGACATTAATTACAATGTTCCTCTGGACGTTGTAATGACATTTAAATGTTATCATGCATATGCTCCGCCATAATGCTTGGAGGGATATTTTATTCTGAAATTATGCCAATGGAATTGGTTTAAAAATTAGCAAATTACAAAAAAAATTGATGGCTTCCATTTTTAAAAATGATCAGATGGAGGTTGATTAGGACACAGTGGGTCATTGAGGGGGAAAATGTGTTAATCCAGATGTGGCCATCTACTTTAATTCAGCTCTTAGATTCTGTTTGTTCTGTTGAGGATTTCCTCCTGTGTGTTTTTTGTTTTAGTGTCTTTCTGAAGAACCGAAACCTTCAGCTCGTTAGCACCAATAAAGGATGGAGGTGTAGAAGTTTTCTGTATGCCGTGCAATCGTATATTTTTGACCTAAGCTTCAGCTTCCTTCACATGCCCAGCAACTGTAGCACAGTAAAAGGCAGGGCGCAACTTGCAGGTGTGTGCGCTTGTCCCAGCTGGAGAGCCTGCTTTTTAAATTTCAGCGATGACACGTGATACAGGCGAGTGTGAACCAAGGATCCGAGGTCTCCGATTCATTTTTGGGCCAAGTTTGATCTAAGTGGTCCGTAATTGTTTTCTATTTAATTTGGGAACTTTTTGATTCCATTAGTTTAGTTTTTCTGGGACTGTAACATGTAGAGTGATGGTGTTTACTTAGTACTTTGTGTAGACATTGTACGGCAAGATAAATGAGTTGGTTGTTACTGCTTTTAATTGGAAAAAGCCACCGTTTTTAAGTAAACGGTTGAGTTAAATATCATAAACACTTAACTCGGATCACCTGTTCTCCTTTTGCAGTGTGAATGTTATTTTTGAACTAAATTTTAAAAAAAAAAGACTCTAATTTGATTAAATCGAATCAGGTGACGCTGTTTATTCTCCAATGTTCTCAGACAAACCTTAGGCATTCACTAATTAAGTGACTTCTTGAATGTTTCATTTAGGAGTGTAATAAATGAGGTCTTAATACAAATTCAAGTCACTTTTCAATTTTTGATTTAGGATAAAACTTGGAAGTAGGCATCTTTTTCCCTTCAACTTCACAATTATACTCTAAATACTCAGACAAGTCCAATTCATTAAGTGTGACCACTTTTTGGAAATGTTATATAATCAGTACTTGAGATTTGTTGTTTCTAGGTGATAACCTGTCCCATCCCCCTCCCTAATAGTGTTGTGTGAAAGATGTGGTTGGCAGAATTGCATAAAAACCTACCATACATTACGATTCATCTAGTTCTTTACAGCAGGCTGGGAAACCCCTACAAGACACAATGCCCGTCAGATTTTCTGGACCGCGTTTATGGCCGACATTCGTGCCATTGTGCCCTTTGGTTTCTGGTTCTGGTCCTTTGTGTTTTATTTGTTCCTTTTTTTTGCCCCCATTCTACATCACCCAGATCCCCATACAGAGAGCAAGGGGGCCCCTTCTCCCATTGGCCCGTCTCCACTTTCCCTCAAAACTCGGGATCGGCGCACAAAGAGCGCGCAGCCAATCGCAGAGAGCTTCGGGGGAAAGCCCCGGCCAATGCCCGCCGCCCTGCTATTTACACAGAGACCGACCCGGCCAATCAGGAGTCGTCACAGCGCGAGGATTCTGACCCCTCCAGCCAATGGGATCGGGGAGGCACAGAGTTTTGTGGGAGTGCATATAATCAACATATTATCCAAGGTGGCTCAGATATTGATCCGGTATTCCTAGGTAGTTCAAACTCACCTCCCGCTGCCCTTCGGCTTTGACCTCATTTGTCTCTCTCCCCTCTCCCTCCTCCTTCTTCGAGCTCGGTTGGAGAATCATTCACGCGCAGAAATGCCGAAGAGAAAGGTGAGTTCCGGCCGGCGCACTTCACTGTAGTTCTTTCCCCCCCTCTCTCTCTCTCTCTCTCCACCTCACCACCACCTCCACCTCTCGCTTCGGACGAAAATAGCGGTGCGCGATTAATGTGTCGACGCCGAGGCAGGCAGGTGAGGCGAGGCGAGGCGAGGCGAGGTGATGGCAAAGTTTCAAGAAACGCTGCCACTACGCTTCTTGTTTTCAGTGTGTAATTTTTACGACGTTTTTTTTTTTCTTTCTATTTTTTATTTTTATTTTTGCATCATAAATATTTCTGTCCTCACGTCAGCGTTTGTATGTTGGTTTGTATGTTGGTCTTCTTCTTTTTTCTTTTTCTTTTTTTGCCTCTTCCCTGTCCGACACGGTGCGGACTGGCGAGAATGTCAGACGGATTCGCAAGATGGATGGACGGACGGATGGATGGATGGATGGATGGGCGCGTGAATCTTAACTATAAATGTGTTGCAGACACTTAAGCCGGAGACTTTTCATTTCAGAATATTTTTCAGAAGCAAAAGGAAGGCGAGAGAAAAAACAACAAAACATATCGCTACCCCCCTTGGTCTAAATTTAGTTTGGAGAAATGGTAGGCGCCAACCCGAATGAGCGATTCCATATTCAGGAAGAGAGCAGGCAACAACAAAAAAAAAAGACAAGGAAGGAAGGATCAGGGAATTGCTGTCGCCTCTTCTGTCTAAACAGCAGCACGCGTCGAGTGCCATTGGATCGTGTTAGTGCGTACGTGGAATTTGGCGTTTGCATCACCTGAAATCTGCTATTGTCTGCGCAGAATCTCCTCTGAGGACAGAGAATGGGGTGGAGAGGGATTGGGGGGGGGGGGGGTATTTAGGGGCGGAGGGGTCGCTCACACGCAAATGATGCGATTGTCAAACTGCATGTAAAACTGACTCCTCCCCCCCCCGCCCCCCGTGCTGTGTACCTACACCTGCATCCAAGAGGTGTAGAGGTGTGAAAATATCTCTTTCTTTTTTTTTTGGTCACACTTAAATGTCTCAGGCCATCAATTTGATTTTCGAGAAGATAAACATTAGCAACAGCAACAGAACAACGGTCGTAAGTCTGCCAATGAGTGGCTCAGAAAACCAACAAAAAGGTTTTTGGAGCGGCCTAGACAAAGTCTGGACGCTTTTGCATGACCTTAATAGAATGAAAACAAATTTTGCAAAGAAGAGTGGGCCAATGCTCTCCTGTTTTGATGGATAGTTCTTCTTCTTATTATTATTATTGTAATTAATGAAATCATCATCATATGCTCAGCTTATCTTTGCTTGATATTCAAGTTAGTTTTCATGATCGGAAACATTTACTGTATTGCGACAAAATGCAAAACGGGAGAATATTTAAGGGGGCTAACAAGTTTCCCTCCATGCGATTAACTATACCCACAAAGGATATAACTCGTTTTACTGTGTTTAATAAGCTAAGAATAAAATTCCTTTAAAAAATGAGGTTTTTCTTTATAGTCAATTATGGCGACTCAAGAAATTGCAAATGTTTTGTTTCAATATCAGTTTGCACAACATTGCAAAATGACTGTTTGGACAGCTTGAACTCCTGGCTAATATTCTACTGTAAGAAGGAGGGAAATATGGATTCATCTCAACTGATTTTACCAGGGTAATGTTTATCACATAGTAGGGGTGCACCGATTTATCGGTCAGCAGATTTATCGGTGCCGATTTCCTTAATTTTGGGAGACCGGTGATCAACCAACTTTTACAAGTGAAGCCGATCTTATCCACCGATCTTATCCACCGATCTTATCCACCGATGTTATCAACCTCGGCAAAGGTCTAAAAATCAACCACTGTGCTTTTCTTTTCTTCCATGAGAGACGCTTGACTGACAAACCGGCCGACCAGGTCATGTCTACACATTTACAGTTAACAACAGTCACCCCATTCTTACCAATTCAGGAACTTTCTTGATACTTGAGCAACATTTCAGACAAAAAAAAATGGTATTGGCTAAAATTGGAAATGTTAAGTTACTGTTTTTAAAAGCTCTGTAATCAGCGATCGACCAGAAAACTGCAATCGGTGCACCCCTATTATATCTGGTGCATTGCTTTGATTTTTTCATGCATGTTTGAGGAATCTTTGATCTCCCATGGCAACCATTCGGGGATGCCTCTCCTAAGAACGGTTGCAAACACCCCAATGGAGGAGCGTTGTTGTGACAAACTGTTGAAGGTGGAGTGTTGGAAAGAGTAGGAGCTTCTTAAAGAGACAGACGCGTCAAATTGCGAAGTCAAATTTCTTTTATGTCATTTTTTATTTATATGCAGCAGCATTTTTATAACAACTAAAAGTAATGTTTACTTGATTGTGCTAAAAAGTGTCATTATTTGTCTGGAACTATGTATTTCTGGGATGTCAGTGAAGCCCAGATTGCTTTGATGCTATTGGCCTTCAGGTCATCTGCATTGTTGGGTCTGCTGTATTGTTCCTTTATGTTCCTCTCCAACTTTTCCTCCAGACTCTGGAATCTTGATTTAAATATGAAACACAAACTTTACTTTTATCTAAAGTCCAGTTCTTTTCCTTCCAGTTCCAGATAAGATGCTTTTGGTCCAAGAAATGTGACACTTGTAGGCCGTGTTTTGCTTGGATGTGTTTGTGCTTGGTGGCGCGTGAATCACTGACTGCATCTGCAGTTCATGTCTTATAAATTTATCATAAACTCTTCCATTTTTTAAGCTTCACAATCCTGTCAATGCTGTGGTTATCGCTCAAACTTGTCCCTCCCTTTTTTTTTTTTTTACGTTTACCTTCCACTGAACTTTCCATGAATATGAAAAGCTGTCACTCCAGCAGTCTTAACTATAATTATGCAAGCTGTCATATGTCTTTTATTTTGTCGTTTGTGATATTCGTCCATTTTAAGTGAATAACTAACCAATTAACATTTGAAAATTTGTGGTTTATCCAGATGTGCCTGTATGAACAGGGATACAAAGGCCCTGACTGGAACCTTTGTATTTGTGCGTTTCTGGTACGCTCGTAAATCTGACGCGCAAGCAACAGCAACGGATGACAATGACGCTTTTTGGGCCCACTGTAGGTTTAATTTAACCTTGAAAAGGCGATCTGATTGGACGCTGGAGAAGATTATTGTTGTGTTCAACTTGTGCTAAAAGAAGTTAGTCTAAATAGCACCGCAGTGCTAAACATGCAACCGCACAGATGCCACCGACGCCAAATGTCAGCGTCCACAGCTCATAGTTCAAGAAGTTTTTTTTTAAAAAAACATTACATTAATAAAACATTTGAAAGCCAATTGTGTATAATATCACTTAGACCCATTCTCATGGATGAATTACCTAAATAACAGATTAAAAACAATATACATCATTGTTGTTGAACACAAACTTCAGTTTATTCAATAATTTAGCGTCATCATTGTTTATTTGAATTGGGAATGCTGCTTATTTTACAGATATATAATTTTAGATTATGATCCATTTAATTAGGATTAATTAATTAAAGACCCTGCAATTAACTCAATTCAAAATTCTAATCTAGTTCCGCCATAAATTTGAATCATACTCTTGCTAATATTACATTTGTCAGCCCGTCCCTTGTGATCTTAAGTGATCTTAGCGGGCGGGGTGCGCTTTCAGCAGCTGAACGTTTCACTTATGCCTTGGGCCGGTACTATTTACAGCCCATTACTCCCCGAAGGAACTCTGTTGTCGGCCAGATGCATCTTTTATTAAAATGGAAATCACCGGAGAGCTTCACAGTGCATATCATTTACACAACACAAACCTGTAGTGCATCTCTAAGCAGTTTTCAACTCATAAAAAGAAGAGAAATGTGATAATTAAATCACTCAGGTGGAACTTTACCGAACACTGGGCTCTATTAGATATGCAAAAATTACAGATTGATAAATCCCAATTAGTTTTGTAAAGCTTTAGAGTTGAGGTTATTTCCCCCAGGGGTTGACAAAGAAGGCCTGTAATTTATTTGAACTCAACAATAAGCAAAAGATTATAAATCCTACAACTGTTTTCACTGATTATAATTTCCTAGTGTTTTAATAATTCCTAGGGGGGAAATAACACCTAAAGGGGTGTATTTTAAGTTGATTAAAATACAAAAATTGGAATTAAAAGGATGTTTTAATTTTTGACTTCAGTTTTATAAAATGAAGAATAACAACATCTCTATTAGGAGAATCCGTGTCCAAATCCAAGGGAGTATCACAAAAATTAAGAGCAGTAAACCCTTTCTTTTATTGTTAATTTGTGAAAGAAATAAACATTTATTAACCGACTCATCCTAATCATTCAAGACAATAGATGTAAATCACTTAAATCTTTAGTTTTTAACCTTCTTATTTTCTTTTCTTTCAGTCCCCAGAGGGTGCTGAGGGTAAGGAAGCCTCTAAAGTCACAAAGCAAGAGGTAAATATTTGACATGACATGAAGGTTGTTGTTGTTTTTTTTGTGCTGTGTGTTTGTTACGACATGCTGTGGGTTTGTAGCGACTGTACTGACAGTGTATGTACTGTATATGTATGAGAAAACAGGGCAGGTTACTAATTAGGACATTTGTAGCTGCCCACAGAGTGTATTTGATATGTCTCTCTCTCTTTTTCTTTCTCTCTGTCTCTCTCTCTCTCTTTTCTCATCCCTTGTTCCTTCAAGCCCACCAGAAGGTCAGAGAGATTGTCGGCGGTAAGTTTCCCTCTCCCCCTGCCTGTCTTCACCTCTGTAGCTGTCCTCTCTCCGCTCTCTTCGAAACTCCCTTCACAGCCGTTGCTAAAGTCCCAAATCCAGTTTGCGGCTTTGATCGACGGAGTTGGTGTTTATAAATCTCACGATCGTTCTCTCCCTCCGCTCCCCGAGGGCCGAGTTCTGTCTCGGTATGCATGTGTTGTTGTTTTTTTTTCTGTTGTTTCTGTCCGCTGTGGTCCGGGTCTGCTGCATGGCTGGTTTCAATCAGGCCAAATTACTAAAACCGGTTTCATTTAAATGAATGATCAGAGTGCTCGAGGTTACATTAGAAATTGATAATCATAGCAAAATGATCTGACAAATGATGATATTCTACATTATGCCAGTGACTCTGGTCATTCAGCTGTGCCCTACAAGTGACTTCTCTCTCTGTGTTTTGTACTTTGCATGTTTTATTCATCCGTTGAGTCTTTGCATGTTTGCATGATTATTTTAAAGGGGCAGTATTATGTAAAATTGACTTTTTTTAAGCTTTACATCATGTTTCAATGTTATTCTCTCATCAAAAACATGCCTAGAGTGTTGCTTTGATTCTTTCATGCATGTTTGAGAAATCGTTTAATTTCCATGGCAACCATTAAGCTGTCTCTAAGGTGGAGCCAAGTTTCCACCTTAGCTCCTCCTTGAAGCTTCAGTTTCCAAGCTACTGAGTTTTTCCCCACTCAGCTCCTTCAGACTAGCCAGCTGCAATTAGCAAACACCTGGTGTAATTGCACATCTGCTGAGGTCATAATAGGAACTGCTTCTCAGTGAAACGTTGGCAAAAATGTTGTTAAAAGGTCTATAGAGGAGATTGTGACGACATCTCCAAGGCGGAGTTTCAGGAAGAGCAGGAGTTTCTTAAAGCGACAGAGGCCAAATCTCAAGGCGTTAAATTACAAGACATATTTGATAAATGTAGCATTTTTTTTTTAACAACTGAAGTTAACATAGTTACTTGATTGTGCTATAAAATGTTACTATGTTCCTAGAAAAGAGATAATATTGATCCTTTAAAGGAATAATACATATTTTGGGATAAGTAGATTTTCTCTTTTTCACCAAGAGTTTACAGAAAAGGATCACCACCGCAAAATCACTTTCAACATGACTTTAAAAACATTGTTTTTGCTTGTCACAGTTGAAAGTTAAAAAGTATACACACAAACAGAAATATATATACTTTTCCAAAGCAGCTTTTTGACACAAAACAGGATGGGATGGTAATAATATAACATGACTTTTTATTAAATTTTTTTAAAGTACAATCATAATCATTAGAATTGTCACAGTTAACAGGTGAACATCTTTGTAAGTTTGCCAGGTTGTGTCTGGCATAAGCTCCATTTTACAAAGTAAACAAATTATTTCACATAAAAAGTACTTAATCGTGTAATAAATGTATTCAGTTTCAACAGTATTCAGCAGAGCGTATTCAAGGTGTATGCAGACGTCAACTGTAGGTGTGCAGGTTGTTTACGAAGCATTTTTGCATCGACAACAACATTGTTTGAAACGTTTTGTGTTTTTTGGCAAATGGAAATTCACCAGCTAGTTACATTCCTAGTCCAGACTTTTCTGTAACAATAACAGAATTTTTTTTTTTTATGTTAACATCAACAATATTTAAATAGGAATTTGTTTATTTATTTTATCGGGAGGGTTAAATTTGGACGTTAGTAAATTTATTGATTCACACATTTGCGATCCTACATATTTTGACTAGTGTATACGTATATACCTTTTGAAAAATAATAGAAATGTATATTGCAGAAAATATATTTCCCATGTTAAATTTGATGCTATTATAGAAAACATAATATGAAAACGGTGCCATTCATTCTTTTTTGCCCGATGGTGTCTTCAGTTCAACTGTTTAAAGAGTTAACCCCACAGTGAACCATTGTTGAAGCTCTACAAGGCTCATCCTCTGTAGAGGAAGGATATTCTTAGGAGAAAAAAAAATATCACATGATTTAACTTTTTTTGACTGCAGTGTTACTGAAGCTCATGGCTTCAGGGTGCACTCGTCCAAACTCAGTACTGTAGGAAATTCTGCTCCAAATTTGCTTGTTTTTCAGCGTGATTGTGTCACTGATCTGTCGTTTGAGGTCAAGATGCAGAGGAATGTCACAAATTTGTAACGAAACAAAATCCAAGTATGTTAGCTTTTAGTCAAGATTCTCGTCAGACATGAGTTTCATTACCATCTACTATATTAAGGGTACTATAACTATCGTAAAATGGCTCAGATTGAAGAGACTGAATCTAATAATTCTTACAAAACGTGAGAATAGTCAGTTCTCACTGATGTGTTTTTTGTTGTTGTTTTTAGAAACCTGCTCCGCCCAAAGCTGAGGTGAAGCCCAAGAAGACCGTTGTCAAGGTGAGGAGCCCACTCAGCCGCGCTTTAAAAAGCTTGAAGTACTTGGTTCCCTCAGCGACACTGCTGGATGCTCCCTCCACATTTACTGGCATCCCTGGTGAAAGACGTGTAGAGGCATTAAAATACATTCGTCTTTTATTGCTGGTGCAACTGGAAAACGTTTATTTTAGGCATATTGACCCAGTGAGGTGCGGGGGAGTCATTTAACAAAATCACAGGCGCTAAAATTCCAATAAAAACAAAAATACCAGTAAAACTAACTGAAACATTTTTCTAGTTTATGTTGTTTTGACTTTAAGTTGGTCAGAGAGTTGAATAACCTTTAATTCGTAATCCATGGTTTTCTATTTCCCTGGGATATGAGTACGATGAGATATCCAGAATCCCACTTCACTTAGTCTTCAAAATGGGAAGGACGACAAAAGATGCCGTTTAGGTAAGGCAACAGGTTCTGGTCTTGAAAGTCTGGAAATGGCTACAAATAATGAGCTTCTAATCATGTCCATGTCAATGAAAGGTTTACAAGTCTCCATATCAGGCATTAAATGCTGTCTCCATGCCAATCAGCTATTTACAAGGAATGCCAGATTTAGTTATTTGGTCAGATGAGACCAAAATTAAGCTTTCTAACAGCAAACACTCCAAATGCGTTTGGTGTGAAACAAATGGTGGAAAAGTGCCTCTTGTCCATTGCTAACAATACAAAGTAGGTAAAGAACCTGTGATGCTGCGGGCTTGTTTCTCTGACAAATGAATTTGGAGTCTTCTTAGAGTCTATGATAACTATTTGAAATGCCAAGGGGCCTTTAAAATAAAATCTTGCCGCTTCCTTGAAACTGACATTAGCCACGCATTGGTTCCTTAAACCTGGAGGTCTTGTCTTTTGTCTCGTGGCAGAAGGATGAAAAAGGAGCAAAGGCCAAGAAGGGCGGCGCTAAGGGGAAAAAGGAAGACGGTCCGGCCCAGAACGGGGAGACCAAGGCCAACGAGGTATGAAGGAAGGAATATGAAGCATACTATATTCTCTAAGGGATAGAAAAGAAAAACAGATTTTATGTCAATGTATGCAAACATCATCCTTTCAATGAATTACTTAACATCTGTTTTCCTCAGTAACTCACACCATGACCATATCATGTATCTCCTCCTCACACACACACGAACACAAACATAGATCTATGTGTCTCGTCCCTCTGTGAGTGTGTCCTCCATCAGAAGCATGGCTCCCTCCTTGATGTCAGTGAAAGGGCAGAGCGAGACAGTCAGAGTTAAGGGTATGCTGCAGTGATCCTAATTCACCTCTCTGTGTGTTGTTGTTTTTTTTGTTTTAAACTTTTAGTCACTAACCACTTTTTCATTTCTACGTAGCTAACGTTTAGCCAGTGTGCCGTGGAGTGCTGTGTTTTTGGTATGTTTGATAATGTGACTTCAGCCAGCGGGGGTGGGGTCTGACGGGGAGGGCATGTTGCTTGTTCTGCAGTGAAGTGAGCCAAGGACAGAGTTTTTACTGCTGCTGCACATAGCTGTGAAGTGAAATGTGATTGGGTCACTGCGTTCTCAGACAGCCGGTCCCTCCAGTAGTCACTCAGAGGAAGCAGACACATTGGATCTCCCATTTCAAGTTAAGGCTGACTGCCAGAGATATTTTAGTGCTGGTTAGAAAACAATGAGGAGGAATAAATCGCATAGCCAGGAGAAGCTTTAAATATATTAAATCATTCAATTGATACACACTTTTCCGCATCTAAATTTATTACGTGCTCAGCAGGAAGGTGACAAATTTGAGGTTTGGCAATTTTGCGAATGCGCACAATGTTGTAGGGCGACAAGACGATCATTTTACCTGCCATGCATAGCTGCGCTGCCACAGTAGAACAATTTTGTTAGCAAAATGAAACCTGGAGATGTAGATATGATCAACTCAGTGTGGTGCGCCACGGCAAATAGAGGAATAACGCAGAAAAAACGCTGAAGAACAGCTCAAAACCAAGAAAAGCAAGAAAAATTATTCTTTTTTCTTGCTCTGTGTGTCGGCTACCCGCAGACCCGTTGCCAAAGCAACCGCCTGACAACAGTCTGTTTCCATTGTAAAAGCAGATCATACAACCAACCCGTATCGCACCATTCAAGGGCCGTCTTTAGTTGTAGGTCCTTAAGGCAATGGTACGGTACAGTTAAGAGTGAAACTACTGGTATCACACAACACAGTCCAATATTTAGGGAACACAAAACGTCCCTACTTGCGACAAGCACGAGACATATTAGCTTACCACGTTTGTCGAGGACAGAAACCAAAGATGTCATCTTATGGTTTGCATGTAATGCATCAGCCTGGATCTATTTTGGACAGGAAAACAACTATGTCCCGCTATGGGCTAACCCACATGTCATTATATTTTATTTGAGCACTTATGACCTCAATGTCAATGTCAGATTTATTTATAAATCACTTTTAAAGCCATTTGAGGCTTCACCAAAGTTACTCTTTTGATTCCCGATTCTTTTAACAAATGAAGAAGGACCAGCTGACTTGTATTCTTGATTAAAATGAATGCACAAAGTTTATTAAACCTCTACAGTTTGCAAGATTTCTCTCTTTTTTCCCTCCAAATGAAAAAAAGAATGACCATCAGGTGCAAACACTTCGATTTTACTTTTGTCAGACCACAGAGAGTCTTCAAAATTAAGCTTTCTGTCCATACATTTGCAATCTATAACCCGGCTTTCTATGGACGACTTTGTCCTCGCTGAATTGCCTTTCTGGCCATGTTGGTGCAAGACACGCTACACTATGGATAATCACATTCTCTTACCAGTTTCACCAAACTCACACATTTCACACCAATGTGTGTTGCATTCATCTCTGCGACACCGGACCTGAACGGCGGCATGGCGGGACATTCCCACCTCGTTTATGCTACAGAATTATTGTTTGAACTTTGAACGCATCCCCAGGCATTTGTATGGAAGGATGGTCCAGATTTTCCATGATGCTGCACAATGAAGCAGTGTGTTTGTGTCCTGTAACAACAAAAAAAAAAAAAATCTACAGGCGTTCCTCTATTTAACTCAGATGTTGTAAATTAACGTAATCGGAAAGCTTCCAACGGCAGTGACATCATCATCATGTAGTGTAGCCAAATTATTTCCAAACGGAAATAATTATTCTGGTTTAAAGTCTTAGTGAAAAAGAAGGAGTTTTGTCTTTTTATGTGCCGTATGTAAACATTTAGCTTCAGCTGTAAGTCCTGTAGCAGTTGCATATTGTATTTTTGGTTGTAGAGGTTTTTTTGTTTTTTGATGAATTCAGAAACACCCCACACATTACCCAGGGGGCGTCTTGTGCAGCTCAGTGTTTCCATGACACTTTAGGTGAGGTATTGCCAGCAGAGTGCAGTAACTACGCTACACACAGAGAGAAAAATCTCCAATTACCATCCATGTTTCAACCCAATTCAGTTCTAAAATTGAATTTTAAGCATTTCTTTTGAAGTCTTGCAAAACAAAAAAATCAAGTTAGGTGTGTTTACTTGTTCTGGTTTGGAGCGAATCAACAGGCTACGTATGTTGACGTTACTCATGGCTGTAGTAAATAAAATTCAAATTAAAAGTCAAGAATACTTTATTGATCCCAAAGAGAAATTAAATGTTGTTGTAACTTATATTAATTCAAATTCTTCAAAGAGTTATCGTAAATGTAGGGGTTGCAAACCAGCCCCGGCCACACATTTCAGAAAAATGGAGAGTTCTCCTCTCCGAGCTGGAGGTTTGGACTTCCACCACCTCCAGTGGATGGGAGCGATCCACCACTCCCATCCCAGTGTGGAGATGGGAGCCATATGCTGCAGTTCTTCCTTCTCTGTGCTGGATGATTGGAATTTGCAATTTTAAATTTTTCTGAATTTCGTCCCTCTGATAAGACACAGAGCCGCTAGTGGATGGGAAAGTTTGCTACGTCAAATGTGTTTCCATTCTATTGTGTGTCGCGCAATAACTCTTTCAGAAAAGCCGAAAACCACTTCAACAAGTGAGGTAAAATCTTTTTTTCTTTTTTTTTTTGGTAAAAGTGGACGTTTTTTGAATTTTGCCGTTTCCATCTATTTTTTCTAATCAGATGCTTCAAAATGTTTTGACTAAGCCTGTCATAATGAATCAATTAATTCCATGATAAATTTTAACAGACTCAATCATTTCTATTGTCATGATTTATCAGTTTTCTCTTTCTCTTTGGTCTCAACTGGCCATTTTTTGAAGGACAATTCATACTTTATAACTCATTTTATTTGTTGTTTTATTTATTTATCTTGCATATTTAAAATGTCTTCTATTTCCGGTGCTAAATGTTCGTTAGAATTTCAAGTTTATCTTTGAGAATGTGTTCTTGCACCGTTTTGCTATCACCATTGTTTCTCTGGAAAATCGTCTCCAAACGGCGATATTATCATTTATCGCGATAACTTCTGTGGCAATTTATCGTCCAGCGAACTTTATCATGACAGGCATCGCTCTTACACATTATCTGATTTAAACCTCAACATTATGTGATACCAGTAAACCTCCCACACATACAGTTGAGTCTTCGCAAACCAGAATAAGCCAACAAAAACATTCTGGTTTAGGTTTAGCGTTTGGAAAGCTTCAGTTTCCTCTGAAATCCACCTCAACCGGATCGACTAAAACTCACCGTCTTCTTCCCGGCAGGTCTCTGAAGCAGCAGAAGAGGCGACCGACGAGAAGGCGTAAGGATTCCAACTCGTCCGCTCCAACTCCGTGGCAGCAAAGCATCTTTTTTTACCGATGATTTTTTTGTACCATGCCATCTTTTTTTTCCTCTCTCTCTCTCTCCCTCTCTCTCTCTTTTGATTAGCGATAGCGATGGACAACCAGCAGAACCCTCATCCTCCCTCTCGCATCCCGTGTTGCTTTAGAATACAGCGTCCATCTTAGATGTTCAAAGGCACATTGAAGTGATTTTATCAGACAGTTGCAGATGTTATTTGTGATGCCTGAAAGAAAAAAACAACAACAGGGGATTCGGGGGCATAAATGTGACTGTTATGATCTCTAAACCAGCTTGGCCTTTTATTTGTAGTTATTCCTCTGCGAAGAAGGTCACCATTATCGGCCTGTCATGAGGAGATGCCCTGATCTCTACCCCTCTCCCTCGCCACCCCCCAGACTCTTTGGGGTAATGTGGAAGGTTAAAAATGCAGCGCAGTGGGAGATCAGGCAACATAAGAAACATCTGCAGTTGAAGAAAAAAAATACAATTCCTAGTTTTTAGAATCCCTGACGCCGTTCCACATGGCTCCTTTTGTATGTGTGTGTTGGAGTGGAAATGTTTGTGGGTATTTTTTCTTTCTTTCTTTTGTTTTTTTTTGGAACACCTTGTCCTGAAGCAGAGTGACATAGCAATAAACGAGTGGTGCTCCTGTTCTGGGCGGCTCCGTCGGCGTCGGACCCTCTGAGCTTCGGCGGAGTTTCATCCTGTTAGGAGAGAATATTTTGAAATAAAAGAATAAGTCCATCACATATACTTGCCCCCCCATACTTTCTTTCTTTCTTTTAGTGTAAATAAAACAAATGTGGGGTTTTATGGGTCAAAGTTCAGCGTGGTCATATTTGGGGTTTTACGTGACGAAATGAAACGAAGCATGATTGTGATGTTGAAAAGATTCTGTGGTTTCTAAAGTTTTTAAAAACCCCAAAAATCTGAGGAAACATGGCATGCACAAGGTCAATACGTTCACAGTTTATTTAGGTGTGGACTTTGACTGGTCCGTCCTAACACACCAATACATTTGGTGTGTGGCCCTTGGACAGATTTTTCTTTGTTATCATGTTAAAATTATTACCAACGTCAGTGGAAAATGTTAAGTAGGATGCAAATTATTCGTGTTTTTATAACTAAGCCTTTTATAACCGACACCTTTACTGAAATGTTGACTTTGCTAACTTGGCTAAATATAGCAAGTTTAGAATGATTAGTTTCAATTGAGCCCAAAAGAAATGGAAAACTTTTAATCCAGCAAACGCTCAGAATCCCTTTCAAGTTTCAGATCTGTAATGAAAAACATCCGTTTTACACAAAAAAGTTGAAATACTTTATTTGCTAATGTTAATTTTTTCTTGGAGTAATTTTAACGTTTGACCCACATGACTAAAACTTTGGACACCCCTGACCTAAACTACATCGTAGCTCTTCCTAAAAGAAGGCGAACTTTCTAACCTTCTTCTCAAGCCTTCTTCAATACTACTATCTTCTCCATTTAAGCTGAAGAAACCCTCCCCACAGCATGATGCTGCCACCACCATGTTTCGCTATTGTGATGTTTATGGCAGGCCTAGGCGTGAGCAACCAATCTATGCATAACATTTACACAGGGAACGACACTAACAGTGTAAAAAATATATATTCTTTTGTCAGTCTGTTGCAAACTATGTACTTTTTCTATAAAATTTGAAAGAAATGTATTAACTGAAACAAAAATAAAATTTCTTTTGTTCTGTAATTTAAAAATACAAACACATTTCCTATTGTAGGGGTGTTCTGAAGAGCCATGTTGCTTTTGTGACTCTAAAGTAAGTTTTGTTGGGCAGAAATGGCTCTTAGGGTTGGACCGGTTGCAGACCAGGGGTTTAGGGAAATGTGCTGCAGTTTTCCAATGTGGCTTTTTCACATTTTGCCCCCCAAAAAGTTCCATTTTTTGGCGTCACCTAAACAGAACGCCTTCTGTTACAAGTCTCCCCTAGCAAACTGCAACTTCTTATTTTTGGCTTTATTTTGACAAACGGTTAGCATTCCCAAGCGCCGCTTCAATGCGTCCAGGTTTAGAAGTACTTTTTAAAGCGCTGCGTGTGTGTGTATCCATCTTTACACCTTTGTGTGTGTGTGGGAGGTCGCCAGGGGCACGTGGCAGTGTTAAATACAACTGCTGTGTCAGGAAGTGAAAGGTCAGCATTTGTTGGAGTGGTGGGACCAGTGAAACCGTTCGGCCTCTTCATTTGACCTGTCGTTCTAAACCATAAACCAGGAGTGTCCAAACTTTTCCTCACATGGGCCAAAATCGTCAAGTCAAAAGGAGTTGAGAGTCAAAAAAACATTTTCTGTTACCAAGTCAGAGTTGTTGCTAGAAATGGACGTCCACAACTTGAAAGCTTTGCCTTAATTGAAAGTAATTTTAGAAATTTTCTGTATCAGTTTGAAAACATGTAATTTAGTCAGTTCTGGGCAGTAAAAATCAGGATTTAGGTCACTCTTTTTTCTTTTTTTTTTTAGGCATGCCGTCTTTAGCCGAGTTTGTTAAATTAGTTAAAATCAGATTTTCGGTGCAGCAAAGTTTGCTTTTGGGTAAAAGTCGCCGGTCCTCGCAAGAGAGCACAAAAAGCGCGGTTACTCAAAGACGAGTGCTTTGTGTTGAAGCCGATGTTTTCTACCGTAAGAAAACTTCGCTTCGTCTGTGACCATTTTGTCCCAATTAAAAATAACAATCGACCAAATTTGAGGTTTTCCATTGTAGCATCTACAAGAAGACAGAATACAAACATTTTTATTTGTGTTGTGTTTATGAATCCTCATCACAAAGGGGCGAACTGATGGGATTTAAACCCCTTGCAGCATTTTGTTCATTTTAGTAAGCTGTAGTAAAAACTGTAAACTACAGAATTGCTAAAACAACGAACATTAGAAACAAATACAGAAACCTGTCTGAACGAACAAGGTCTTTCGACATAAGTTAACAACAGCGCATTCACTTTCTATTTGCTCCCAAAATGTCTGCCTGTTTGTAAAATAAATGATAACCTGTGATTCCACTGCTTTGGCTGTGACATGCTGGGTGGATCAGGGTGAGGTCGCCTCCTTGTGGCCGCATCACTCCATAGGTCAGCAACCTAACTGCTGTTCTTTTCTTTCGTCCCTTTTTTGTAATTTTAGCTCTCTCTTGTTAAATAAAACGTATCTAGATTGGAAAAATCTCAATGAGATAACTTGTTTGTTCTATACATATCTACCAATCTGTGTAAAACTGCTTTGCTGTGTGGTTACAAATTGTGTTTGATTCCGTTTTAGATGAGAGAATGAAGTCATTTTCCTGAATGGAACGCTCTATATTTATGGAGAGAAAAGAAACAATAATTTTGATTTTAAAATGCACATCATTTGCAGCCCAATGCCCCAACAACAGAGCAAGACATAATACGGACGAAATTGCGAGCACATTTGCTAATGTTGTAAAAAATAAAAAATAAATAAATCAAATAAACTCATAATTTATTGCAAAAACATAATTTGATGCTTTATTTCTGATATAACTTAGTTTGAATAAGAGTTTTGGAAAACTATCCTGATAATAGATATATTAAGAACACATTTTCAGTTTACTGGTAAAGATTACTAATTAAAAATGATAAATTAAGTTACACATGGATTAAAAATGCTTCAGCAGCATGTATGTGACAGGGATTCATAAGGCTTCAACTATATAATTATTTCTTAAGTTTTTTTTCTCTGTTGAATAAATGTATTTGAGTTAATGGCAGATCTCCCCCCATCCCCTACATTTTTCGAAGTTGATAAAATGCTACGACGATAAAATTGTTATTTATTTCCAATCCTAACACTGGAAAATGTAAGTTTACAATGCTTTCAACAAGATGTTTCTTCTGATTTGAAGTCATATGACAGAGCTCTACCTTGATAGAGAATCTGTGACGAGAAATAAGGATTAGGGTGATGGAAAGTAGGCATTCCCACCTTAGAGACTTGGAGCTCCTCACCAAAGTTCAATTATTAAAATACAGGTGGAAAAATGGAGAAACGTTTCAGTCATGCTGGAAAGAGTATGAAAGGTATTTTTATTTTTTAAAAGATAGATTTTCTTTATTATTATTATTATTATTATTTAACGGACACTGCTTGTTTTATTTTATTTCGAGCGATGCAATGTTTGCTATGACGAGCAAATATTTTGGTTAAAAGAAAATATCTTTAAATCTGCCGGGGGTAATTTTGGGCTTATCTGTGCTGGTGAGAACTGACTTCAGGAGTTTTGGATAACAATAATTTGTTCTGTTCTTGGTTTACTTTCAATTGTAATGCGATGTTTTTGTTTTTGCCATATTTTAACCCACTTCATGATGTCAGACAGGGTCTTTTTTTTTCTTTCTGTTGTTTCTTTTTTTTGTAATTTCTTCATTCTTCAAGAGCGACACTAATCAGGTTTGGGTGAAATTTAATTTTTTTTTAAAAAAGTAAAAAAATGTGGCATAAAAACAGAGTTAATTATATTTTCAGCTGTTGGTTTGGATTGCTTTACCCCGCCGTAAAAGAGCAAATTGTTTCATTTTGCATTTATTTAGGTCATCTTTGTTTGTTTTTAAAATGAGCTGAATGAGCTAAAGCATGTAGGTGTAATAAACAGAACAAAACAAACCTGTAAGGGTTTTTTGTTTTCCAAATCTTGTTTGAATAAATGTTAAATTGTTATGTCAGGAGCTACTATCTAATCATAAAAGGGGTTGAACACTGAACACTAAAAAGCCATTCATTGCGGAAAATCTAGTCTGTTGAATGAAAATTGTTGGTGTTGTCTTTTTTGTTATAACACTTTTCTACAATATGAAAAAAAAAACCATTTCAATTTAAATGGCTGCAACAAACGGGCAAAAAGAGCAACTAATTTTTTCTGGTTTGCTTACTTTATTATCTTAAAAAAACATAAAAAAGATTATTTGTTTTTGTTGTGTTTTCAGGTTGGGAGAACATTAACTCCTGGTTTTGCTCTAAGAAAACACATGAATACAACTATAATTATATATATATTTTTAATCAAAATGTTATACATTTTATGGATGCAGTTAAGTTCAAGTGTTGTTCGTAATAAGACAAAGTTAAGGAAGATTTACCTTGCTGCTTGTGCAATAAGCGTTAGCCATCTTTGTGTGCGTACGAAGGTCGCCTGAGAAGAATTAGTCATCCACTCCAATAGTGTGGCCTTTATGAAAGAACGACAAGACGAAAGTCATGAAAAGTTGTGTTGGTCGTTTGCCACAAGATGTGTGAAACTGGAGGAAGAAAATGCTCTGGATGGACAAGGCCGAAAATCAAACACTTCGTTTCACATCACCCTGGAAACGCGCCACTGTCCCTTTGACACACGGTGATGGCAGCATGCTGCTCTGGGGACGACCTTCTCCCTCTACAGGGATTGAGAAGATAAATGAAGCTGAATACGGGGCGAAAGTGGAATAGTGGAATGGTTTCAAAGCATACTCGTGTGTGAGACTGGCCCAGTCAAAGTCCGTTCAAAGCTAGGTCCTTTTTTTCTTTCAAAAAGCACTTTCAGATGTGTGACACGACTCAAATCGACCCGAAACTCCAGGCTGCCTTTAACTTTTGTCAGACAGGCTTTGCTTCCATGTTGTGTGCTGATCTTTTTGTTTGCACAGTCAGACAGAAAGCATTAGCATGGACACTGAAAAAAAAAAAAGAATTAGTTGCTTGTTTTAGCATTATTCCTAAATAAAACTTTGGAGCAAATGATGCAAAAAGTAGCTTAAACTAACTGTTGTTTCTTTTTCTTATCCGTAAGTCATCCTGCGGTGTGTGTTTTCTTGTGAATCTCCCTTGACGGTCAGCCTTGCATCAGTCTCTATTGTTATTAAATTGCTGTAACTCACGGGGTTTCATTCATTAAGCTGCATTCCCCTTTTCCATCCCTTCCCCCCATTTTACTGCCTAGCAATATTTGGAAGAGAAATGGACGACTTCCCCACCAAACGGTACAGGGTGGGTGTGTTACAACGTCGTGTTATACAAGACGGCAACAACGAGCGAAGTAAAAAAAAAAACACGCGCATATTTACACGTTTGCACAGCTAAAACAATGTACAGTTAGATTCAACGGTTGAAAATCCTTCACGGACACGGGAGCCGTGATATTCAACAAATTCTGTTAAACTATGTCGTAGAAATTACGCAACGCTCCCTGCGTCCTCTGTTAAATTACAACTATGTAATACTTTTTTTATTTTTTGTCGTAAAATGTGGTAAATACAGGCTAATTTCGTCGTAACAGCTAAGCTACAGCAATGTGTCCTCTGCTTTAGCAGGCTGCCATTTCTAGCTCCACTCTACAGGGACAGAGTGAGACGCACTTGTTTGTGTGGTTCCGCCATTTTCGTTGAGGGGGAGGGGGGATTAATACAAATAAACAAAACAATACAAACCAGCGGAAAATAAAACTCAGCAGAAGCAGCTGTTAATATAATGATATTTTAGCCTCTCGTCGCCAACATCTGAAGAACGTTATCCTGCGCAGCGAGTGGTACGGCGCGCACTAGCTGACGCTCGGCGGATGAATATTAACGCAGGCGGGACTATGTTCGAGCGAGGCTGAATGGAGGCAGCCTCTTCCTGGTGGATAAACAGTGACAGCTACAGGGCAGCCACCTAGACCCAGCACACAAGCTCTGGCGCTGCCCTGGCAAACAACACCCAAAATGGCTTCAGACAGTACACACATCGCGCAGTTGACTTCTGGTGAGTAAAGTAGGAACGAAGAGTGTGTCACGGCTGTTTTAATAGCCCCCAAAATGTTCTTCGGTGCCCTCTTCTAACGCAGCTCCCGTCCTCTTCTCCCCCTCCAACCGTACCAGAACTGTACTTCCTAATAGCCCGGTTTCTAGAGGCTGGACCGTGCCAGAAAGCCGCCGAGGTTGGTGTTTTTGCATTTTAGGTGAATTTAGAACACGTCCAAAATTGTCATGAGGTGTAATTCTGCGTTTTTATCCTATTTTCAGACCCTGATAAGGGAGGTGGAGGAGAAGGAGGTAAGCAGTCAGCACTACGAGAGAGATGCTTCTCTCTGCACTGTACTGTGTGATGTTGCCTTTTCTCTCTGAATTATCATTTAGCGTTTTAAAACATCCCTCCGCACATTTATGAACCGGGTGGTCACACTCCACACTATTTCTCTATTTTAGCTGCTACCCAGAAGGCTGGACTGGACAGGGCAGGAGCACCCCGGGACGTACAGAAATTTGGTAAGACTCCTCTATAACCGAGGGAAAAAAGTTTTTAGAGAGCAAAATAAAAATTGAATTTCCCGCAATTTTTAAATCAGGTGGCAAAGAAAGAACCCTAAAGCACTCCGGGGGAGAGCTGGCTCCTGGTTGGGGGGTTGCTTTGCAGCACCGGCCGGGTCGAGTGGCGACCCCCGCGTGCAGGGTTCGGTGTCAACGCGGGTCCAAAAGGTTTAAATAGTTGTCGGGAAAATAGTGTGCGAAATGTTGATACGTCACGAGGGCTGTGTGTGGTGTGGGAGCGCCAGGATCGGGAGGAGGGGACTCCCTGCGCCACGAGCCTGGGAGAGATGGAGGCGCTCTTGTCCTGCAAAGAAGCAACGTTTGTGTGCATGGGGCAAGAGTTGGAAAAGATGACTTTTTTTTTTTTTTTTTTTTAAGAGAGGGGAGATATATACAGCCGATTTGAGTAAAGCTGCTCTGTTGGAGCTTCCTGCTCGGCGTGGAAGCATTCGTTGTTTTTAGGGGAACTTGGATGCAAGTTGGAGCTCAAGACAGGAAGCTGATGTAAAGATGAGAGGTAACTTTTTTTATTTTAGCTGATATGTTCTATTAGCGCTATTAATTTAAAGGCTAATTGTCATGTAAACAAACGGTTACAAGCGCTTATTTACGCACGGGGGCGTGGAGACCGTTTGTTATCGCGTGCATGTTTACGTCTGAGCTCGCCCGCGTGAAGTGAAGTAGTCGACTCATCTTTTTTGTTGCCATTTTAATTGTTTTTATTTTAATACCGATATTTTGTCATTTAATGTGACACATTTAAAGGAAAGAAACACACACACGCACACACACGCGCGGGGGTTTGCGGGTGGCTTTCCTCGCATTTACGACAGCGTGCGCGAGGCGATCGAAAGGCGAATCGCCGCGAATTACGACAGAAGCGAATCTTGGATGTTTAAAGAAAAATAATTGACGGCGCGCTTCTTCTGCCTGGCTGCGTTTCTTTTTCTCGCTCTTCCTGCTCGTCTCTCCGTTCCTCCCCCTCCTCCTCCTCTTCCTCCCTTCTTCAGCCGACCTCACCGGTCTATTGTGTGTGACATCCACTGTTGTGCGTGGAGTGTTTAAGAACATAAAATCCTGCGGACGCGGTTTTAATTATTCGACCAAAAAAAAAAAAAAAAAAAAACAACAACAAAAAAAAACCCGGAAAGCGGATCGTGGGGCGTTTCAGATCTCGGTGTTCTGCCTCTCTGCCAAAGAAAGAAGGGGCTTGGGCAGCGATGAAGAGCACACGCATACCACTCATTGATATTGTTGTAATTAATATTATTAATTATGGCAAATTAATTGAAGGGGGGGGGATTAATTCGATTTTTGATCATTTCCATCTTCCATTTAAATTAAACGGATTCATAGCGTTTTTGAAAAAATTTTAATATTTTGTTACTTTATTAGTGGCTGATCAATTAAATTATTGATTTATTTAAAAATATAATCGTTAATGTTCGGTTCATTTTAGACCAATTAATTTAAACTGGAATTAGAAGGTGTACATGTATATATTTATTGCTAATTTCATATTTTCATTGTTACCCAAGGAGGTGTAAGATATAAAGAATAAAAAAAAATAAAAAATAGAGAACTTGCAGTGGGTGTGAGGGACCATGTGTTCAGTGTTGGTGCAGTCGTGGCCGGGGGTGTGTTCTGAAGGAAAATGGAGCCAGTTGTTTTTGCACATCTTTCACTTATGTATATGAGGACGTGTGTGTGTGTTTTTTTAATTTTTTTTATGTGCCGTTATTAGATCAGCCTGAGACGGGCTCTGATATGTGCTTGGCAACACCGATCACGTCTCAGCGCCATCAAGGATGTTGAAAGCAATTAAAGGGTATCTCTGTGTGTGTGTGTGAGGAATAAGTTATGGTTGCGGATTAGATAAAGAAATTAAGCAAACGAGTTTCTAGGAGTAAATGTGTAACAGTGGGCTTATTTAACCAGCTGAGACATGCAGTGTAAGTTCATTGTGTTTAGATATTTTATCACAGAATCTTGTCTCCTTAAATGAACACCAGGCTTTTATTTTCCTCCCTTTAATCCCGCCGTGTGTTGCATGCTCTTTGAGTCACCCGGACATGTGTGTTTCTTCAGAAGTAGGCCATGCGAGAGAGTCCCCCATGTGTCAGTGGAATCAGTGACACACTGTGTTTATAACAGGCTGGGTTTTTTTCTGTTTCCTACCTCATGGTTATGTTGTGTGCCACTCCCCCTCCCCCCAAGAGCCAACCCCCTTACTCTCTGCTGCTGAGCATTAGCTATGTGACATTTTAGGCTGCGCGCTTCTCCTATTGAGCATTTTGAGAGGGAATGTAATTTATTAGGAATATGGTCAGCTGTTAGCTGTCTTTGTTAGCTTCGTTCTGTTTGTTTCTGGGGAATGCCTTAGAGATGCTAAGGCATTTTGCAAAAGGAAACCCTTTGCTTTTTGACCTTATGTTGCTGGATGTTGCTTATCATAAGTCATTGTTAGGTGTAAATTTCCAGTTATCAGCACAAACTCTAAACATGCCCATTTCGCTTCCAGTTTTGTCCTTTTTGGTTTAAGTTCAGACTCACGACTGCCCAAAATATCGTTTCAGCGTTTTTGATGTGTGCAAGCACACTATGAATGACCTGCTTACACACGGGGTCGCTTGAGATTCTCACGGTATTCAAATCTTGAGTTAAAATACCTGAGTTTTAACACAAAAACTTATAGCGTGATCCAATTACCTTTGATCTACAAGAAAAGAGCAACACTTACTTTTTTGTGCTAGAAAGCGATACAAGATTATATTAAGATGCATCCTCTCGCTCGAAACATTAGCTGGAGATACGTACCAGCACCCCTCCTGACCCCACTAGGGACAAGTGTGTTAGAAAATGGATGGATAAATAAATAACATTTATTTATTTTTTAATCTATAAGGTTAAGCAACAGCATAAAATTAACACCCAATAAATAGAGTTATGCCCGTTTTTCAATATATGTCATGTTTATCTTCTGCATATCTTCTTGTACTAACAGGTTAGCTGTTTTACAGACCTGCAACTGTGGCCTGTCTGCTGTGGCTCAGTGGGTAGAGTAGTTGACTTGCAATCTGGATGTTGTAGGTTCGATTCCAGCCTGCAAATGTGGTTTGTATAAATGTATATTGAAGACTAAATTTATAAATATGAATCTAGTGTACTGTCTTAATAAAAGTGATCTTTGTCATCTAGTAACATTATATTATTTCTCGTTGAGGTGACCGCATTGAGTAATTTTGCACTGGTCAGCTTGGCTTCACCTGATGAAGAGTTGTTACAGATAAGATGAAAACAACATGTAAGCACCTCCTTGTCTGAAGGAGACAGAAAGCATCACTATAACAACCAATGGCTGGATGTATAAATGTAGCATAAATGTACTGCAGGCCATGCGTAATAGAGCACTAGTCTGAAGAGATTCAATAGATCGAGAAAAGAGAGTAAAGGCCTTGTTCTCATCATGTTCTCATAAACTCAGTATTGTGTCTTGTTTCATCTTGAGTTTTAGTTGTCTGGACTTAAAACTATACAAATAGATGATGACCAAATGTTTTAGAGTCATAACGAGTTGAAAGCTTGATGTGCTTTGAGGCCACTAACTAACCAATGCCTTATCTATCACTGATGTCAGAATTTGTGGCAATTTACATCCACTGATGCTCACTTTTTTCAAAAACGTTATTTGCAAGCACCATACATTGAAATACGAAACAAGGATAGAAATGCTGAATAAAGAGTTAAACAAAATAAGTCGACAGCGTAATCATTTAACCCGGAAGCGTAAAATGGCACGATGAACTTAAAGCTGAATGTCATCCAGTACAAACCAGCTGTAATGAGGTTCTCACTCACTGACTTTTTAGCCTGGATTTACAGAACAGTATTTTTTCTATGAAATGCTACTAAAGTGAGTTTGCCAGAATATAAACGACCCAATTACATCTCAGCAATTGCTTAGTATGTTTAAAATTAACTGAACTGTGTGAGAGTTATGGAAAAGTACGGACGCGGGTCAGATGAGAAAATAATCATACCTGCCTGCACGCACACTTTCTTCTTTATGCCGCTGCTCTCTATTAAAAAAAAAAAAAAGCCAAAATCTCAAACTTGAGTTTTTTTCCCCTTGGGTAAACCATTCACATCAATTTTTCATATAGCATAGACTGCATGAAGTTAAAACAACTCGAATCCAGTTTTACTTACTGAATATTTGTATTTTAAAGCTTGTTCTAATGAGAGGAACTGTATCAAATTAAGCTTTCTGCAGGGTGAGAGAGCTCTGTGTTTTTTTTCTCTGCTGTCCTGCTCGCAGTGGTTGCTGATTGAACGCTTGTGTTCAGGTGAAGCTGTACAGACACGTCACTCCAGACCACCTGCTGCAGGTTTGCTCCAGAGTTTGCCCGCTGCTGGAGAGGGAGGTCCCCGCCAGCGTGCCGGGACTCACCAGCCTGCTGGGGGCCGGCAGGCAGAACCTCCTGCGCACCAGCAACAGTAAGTGGATGAACAATGCATGAGCTGCTTTTAACATCGACACATGCCAGTGGATATACATTATACATGTGCAGACTGTCATGGAAACCTTTGGGAATGAAATCTGAAAGTGTTAAAGATGGAGGGCTTAAATACATCCAGACCAAGCTAAAGGTGTGCCGCACAATAATCTTTAAACCATGACTGTTTCTGCTTCCTACGTTCTTCCAGGCTGCAAACATGTTGTGTGGAAAGGTTCGGCGTTGGCAGCACTACACTGTGGAAGACCCCCGGAGCCACCTATTATTTATGGGAGTCCACCCAATATTGGTATGAATTATTATTATGTTTTTTATCTTGAACATGCACGAGCCTGGATGGGTTTATCACAGTATGATAACCTTAAGTAAAACTGCACTACTTCGCAGTATTTACACCAACATTTGATCCATTGTTTAAATTTAAAACAGAAAAAAAAAAACTATTATTTTTACTTCTGCAAAAGTACTTTCTTTATAAAAAAGTTCTTTATAAAATGAAGAAAAGTCGAGCTGCTTCCTTCAGCCCTCTTGTGTCTCCTATCACCGGTCAACTTTAGGAAACCTTATTTTGTGGTTTTGAAACCCAAACTTTTTAAAACCCTGACCTACCTTGACACGAAGCTGCACCAATCAATCTGTCACATATCAAAATTGGGCAATTTTTCCTTGAACGTACTGAAAACAATTGTATTTTTTCCATATTCTTTGACTTTCTAACCAATAGCATTCTCTTTGATACACTTGTTTTACTACGATAAAAATCAGCTGACCGTGAATGGGGATTGTCTTGTAAAGGCTCCACTTTATTTTGGATTTATTTGCCACCCAAAGAAACCCAGATTTGTTATCGATCAGGACAAACCTGACCGGTCCCTCTCTAGGTCACTCCTCAGCTCTTTCCTCTTCGAGTTGCGTACTGATTCTCTTGATTTTTCTCTGCCCATCAAGTGGAGACAAGCTACAGCCGTCGACTGAATGGCTCCTACCGCCTCCGTCAGCTGGTGCCCACAGCTGTCTACCAACACATGAAGATGCACAAGAGGATTCTGGGACACCTGTCGTCGGTGTACTGCGTAACCTTCGACCGGACGGGCCGCCGCATCTTCACAGTAAGAAGGCTGTTTTCTTTCTTCTTCTTTTTTTTTCGCATTTGGCAGTGCTGGTATATGTTTAGGTCTTTAGTTGAGCTCAGTTGGGACTAAAGCTGAACAGATTAATCAGATTAATTGTGATGAATTGATTATTGAAATAATTGTCAACTAATTTAGTAAACAATTAATCGTTAATTGGAGTAAACAGTTTTAAAAAAAATGGCCATTTCCAGAAAGGTGAACACATTCAGAGCAGTAATTTAGCCAAAACTGTATAAAAAATATATACATTTTGTATTTAAAATAAAAAATAATAATCCTTTGTATGGTAAAATGTTCTACCCAAAACTCCTCAAGTGGAGTAGTTTTAGGTTCAAATTCGTCAAAACAAATACTCCTAAAAGCATCTTTTTAACAGGTTAATCAAAAAAATAATAATCAGCGTGATCCCTACTCTGCATTAATATTAGATCCAGCTTTTCACATGTTGCAGATGCATCCTTTGCTCCAAACTGTCAAGCATGCTGTTCCATTTTAGGCTGTATAACGTTAAAAAATGAATTGAATTATTTGTTTATTTTTATCTTTAGATGTATTTCTAATATAGCGCAAAAAAGGTTTAAATAAAAAATCTGAAAATGTGCCAATTTTTTAACCTGATTAAATGTCAAGTCAGAACAATCCATAGATTAATTGATAACTAAGATAATTGTTAGTTGCCGCTCTAACTGGGACACACCTGTTTGTTCTGGTGTTTAAAGGAGCCTGTTGAGCTTTGAACGAGTCGGTAGCTTTGTGCTTACCTAAATAGACCCTTAAGCATCTGTTTTCCTTACATTTCTCTTGCGTCACAGAAGTTGTACTCAGTCACTCACAGCTACGGAAAATGGAAGAAACAAATCCAACAAATTTTGATCCAACAGCCACGTCTCGTGCCGAGTCCAACACTGGCCCAACAACTGGACGATGCGAGTTTGATGTTGTTGATTTAAACACTGCTTGCTGCAGTACACCATTTCAAGCGTCTGCTCCTTAAATCTCTAAAAATGGCTGGCTGCTGCGAACGAGGGAGGGAGGGAGCTCAGACTGTCTCTCTGTGTCTGTTATCCGTCCCTCGTTTTCTCCAACCTATCTTCATCCTGGCCTGTCCCCTCTTTGTTCTCTTCCCCTCCTCACTCCCCTTCCTGCTATTCCTCTTCTTAACTGGAGAAAATGTTTCCTCTGAGGGACTGGCTAAGTGCCAGAGTTAAAATTCATTTTTGTTCTGTGTCACTTTCTCATTCTCTCTTCTTTTTTTCTCTCTCTCTCTCTCTCCCCTGCTGTCTCCTCTCATCACTTTTATTTATTTATTTGCTTATTTTTGGATCTCTTCGCTCTTTCAGCTGCAACCTTCTATTAATTAATTATTAGATTGTCGTGTGTGTGGGGCCTAAACACACACTCTGATTATTCTGTGAACAAGTGTGAGCGGTTTTGCTTAAGCCATCGATTCTCAGGCATCCATATTGATTTGTGTAATATAGCTCAGAAATCGGTTGGAGCTCATTATCAGGGTCATTGGAGATGACAAATCGAGACGTCTTGGTTTGGATGAAAAGTCTCTGTAACTGTAGTTTTCTTTGTTCCGCTGTTATATTTCTCTTTCCAAACTTTGACGCTTTTATTCCGGTAAATCAGAGTTTCTGCATAGTCAGAAAATGTTTGGAAAAATACAATAAATGTCCTTCACAGATTCAATTCTCCATCAGATTAAACATTTATTACCTTTTCAGAAACTAGACTCAATATCTGGGCTCTTCTAGTCGAATATTCTTCAGATAAAAATTAAAAACACAACATTACCCACCAACTCATGTATGAAGTGAAAATCACGCTCCGAAGTCCTACCTTCTTGTTTTTAATTGGAGACATTTGATGTGTGTTTTTGCATCGTAATGACGGTAACCTGTTGTGTTTCTAAATGAAGCTGAGATCTTAATCAAGACACAGATGGATCTGGCAGCACGTTGAATTGCAAAACATTTTAACCCCCGACAGGCTGGATCACAGACAGGAATGCTCAGCCGAGTTTCTCCCCCCACCCAACCTCTGAAGGCGGGTTTCATGCCTGAGTTGTGCTCTTGATCCTCTGCTCAAACTAAAGAATGTTAATGAAACGATTTTTAATTGGACAGCTTTCTTCTAGATGCTGCCCTCATGCTGTTGATTAAGTTTCTTAGAACCTTATTTGATGTGGAGCTCAAACGTTCAGTGATTTCTGTTGCTACTTAAGATTACTAAACCGCATTTATTGTCAAAGTTTGTCACCATCAGTTGTAACTGAATGCGATAAAAAACAAAAATCAGACATAAATATAATTTCAGCCACATTCTGCTTTGCAAGTTTCCTCAAATTTTTTATTTACTTATTTTTTAGTGTATAAATGTGATGTATTTCCTAAATAAGTAAATGTTGATTGCAACTAATTATTGAGGAACATTGCTCTACTTTCTTTAGCTCTGTGCAGGCCAGCCTACATGGGCACTTAGTCAGTAGCTTTGCCTTTCTTCCTGTTTATGATCAAATGTTTTCCTGCACTCTATTGCATGTTAGTGTGAGAGTGTTTAAGTGCAATTTAGTCATACTTCAGTGTATCCAGTTTTTAAATAGAAGACAAAAATGTTGCTGCAATAAAAGTGCACTTGTTTTTGCTTTTTCTTTGTAAATACAGAGCATATTTCTCATATTGCAGTAAACCATATTCTGGTTAAAGGTTTACATACACGCTCCTGTGGCGTTCATATTATGTTCCGTTTGGATCTTTAGTGATTTATCTGAACAGTTTCAGTTTTATTAAATAGCACACAGTCTCAAAGTTTCCTCACAGAAAAAATTAGTGCACATTTGAATTTATTGTGGATTTTCAGTCAGACAAGCCACACCCCTTTTTGGATCCATCTAATTCCTGGCATATTTCCAGCTGAAAATTTGACCACATTCTTATCAGAAATGATGGGGCTCATTCTGTTAATCTGATTTCCTGCCATGGATCTGGCTTTTAGGGATGCTCCTTAAATGTTACATCCTTAAAAAGACTTACATTTGCGTGTCTTAAATGAATGCCTTAAAATATCTTAAATTCATTAAGAGAAAATGCAAGATAGTCTTTAATTTGTTAATGACAGGTCTTAAATTTTGTCAAGGCATGACTACTTAATGTTTTTTTTTCTTCTCATGAGACTTTGCTATCAGGAAAAAGTTTGAATCGCACACAGACATCTTCATTCTGTTCTGTGACTCGACACAGCTGAGGCTACCGCTAACTAGATGCTAATGTACTCTTGTTAGCTAACTTTTTTATTCAGTGTGAAAAAGCCAGGTTCTCAGTTTTTTCTATCCTTGATTGTATAATGCTGTAAGTTCCCCCAACCATCTGCTGTATTTATAGGTTTTTGATCTTAAATGTCATTGAAGGTGACATTAATATACCCTTGCTAGCTAGCTTTTTTTTTGCGTCTATCATTGAGTAAGTGCAAATTACTTGCAAGTTGGCTGGATGAAGTTTGTACATTTCTTTTGAGATATAGATGTTAAATTCCATTCATACTGGTCTTATAAGGTCTTAAATTTGCCTTGGTGAAACCTGCAGATGTCTTGTGTAGCGCTGAGGTTCTAGATTCTAGAACCTCTTATCTGAATGCATGTTTGGGCTCATTGACCTATTGGACCACACAGATCAATTTACTGTTTATCTGCAATGAAGAGGAAGAATGTGGAGTTAGTCCTCCACCAGATTTGCGGAATGCACCAGTACAACTGGTAGATAACCTGGCCTCGCCTTGACTCCTCCAGACATGATTCTTGTTATTTTGGCCAAATAGCTTAGTCATTATCTTGTCTGACAATAAAACTTTCCTCCAGAAGGCAGTTAACCAAGTGGACAGCTGCAGATTTCAGACATGGTGGAGGTTGCTACTGGAACTTCCTGAGACTTTACTGGTGTCCCATCATTTTCTAATTCAATATTCCTATGTTTCATTGTTTTTAAGCCATTCTAAGGTGTTGTTTTCACATGTGATAGTCATGCCGTTGCATTCTTTTTCTGTTTTCTTTCCCAGGGCTCAGATGACTGCCTGGTGAAGATCTGGGGAACCGACGACGGGCGTCTGCTGGCGACCCTGCGCGGTCATGCTGCTGAGATCTCCGACATGGCCGTGAGCTACGAGAACACCATGATCGCTGCCGGGTCCTGCGACAAGACCATCAGAGTGTGGTGCTTACAAACCTGCGCACCTTTGGCCGTCCTGGAGGGGCACGCGGCCTCCATCACCTCCCTACAGGTAGGGGGGAGTCCAGGTTTGCCAGTGACATGATGTAAACCTTTTTTCCCCCCCACAAAACAAGAAATTTTTTCCAAGTTATAAGTGAAATAATCTGCAAAAAATGTATTTTCTTAAAAAAGTACTTTTTTAAGAAATTATTGATTTAAAACACTATTTCTTGCTGAAAAGTCACTAAGTTAGTTTAGTCTTAGTTCAAGTATACTAAGACATTTTCACTAGAAACTAGGTCAAAAATACTTGGTAAGATTTTGTTTTTGCATTGCACAGCTTATACTCTCATGTCTTTTTTTTAATAACTGGCCATATTTTGGCTCTTCTTTGTGGTTAGAACTTGTCTTTTTTCCATATGAGCACCAGTTTATTTTAATCCTACTCTCGTAATAGCTCAAACATGTAACTTTACCACTACATTCTGCACACATTATAGATGCAGCAGGCGTACAAAAGTATTCACACTTCTTAAACTCGTGGTCAAAACCTAACTTTGGTGTATTTCAGTGGGATCTTATGGGATAGACCAGCACAATGCAGTGCATAGATATGAAGTTGAAGGAAAATAACATATTTGAACATTTCTGGGGGGAGCGGAAGGATTTGGTCTGCTTTTTTTGCAACTTTACTCAGAGTCCATTAACCAGTATTTTTAGCAGACTGTTGTAATTGAAATCCATGTATTATTTTGTGCACTAATTTGTAATAGTTTACCACATAAATTCCCTATAAATGCACCTGAGTTTTGTGGTTATTACAAAACAAAAATGTAAAAAGTTTAAGAGGTATATATTTTTGGCTTTTTGGTCACTTGAGTGTTGTATATGCTCATCAGTAATCGGTTTTCTTTGCAGTTTTCGCCTCTCTGTAGCGGCTCGAAGCGCTACCTGTCCTCCACCGGAGCTGACGGAACCATCTGCTTCTGGCAGTGGGACGCTCGCACGCTCAAATTTGGGTGAGGGGAAAACAATCAGAAGTGTGCACGTCCTTCCTTCCGAAGTGCCTTTTGCGCCCTTCGAATGAAGCATTTGTTTGATATTACTTTGCACATCCTAAGTCATTCTCTTGATGCCTGTGCAGCCAGAGACCCAGTAAATTCACGGAGCGCTCCAGACCTGGCGTCCAGATGATCTGCTCCTCCTTCAGCGCAGGTAAACTCCTCTTGCTTTGATTACAAACACAACAAGCCGTCCGAGGTGAAGTAATTAAATAATGAGACTGGCTTTACAGCAGCTGTGTGCTGCGGTGTGAAATTAAACTTTCACTTAATCTATTCATCATCCATCTCAAGTGTTCCTATTTTAAAAACTGAACCTGCACATAGAAATATGGAATCATCGTACTTTACGGCCAATCAAACAGCCATATTTAATCCTTTTCAGAGTAAAACATCTTCAGGTTTCATCATGTTACAACTGTAAATTGTTTGCACATTTATACTTTGTCCCTTTACTCTGATAAATAAATAAAATATAATTCAACCAATTTAACTCCTCGAACAACAGTTTCCGAAAGAAAGCTGTAATAAGTGCTACATATGAATGATGACTAAACCGATTTTCAACACTGAAGTGTGAATCTAGTACTTTCACCCCCGATACCGATACAAATATCTGATGTTTAGTGGCGGCCCATTAAAGAAAAACAGCGCTGAATTGACTAAAAAATGTTCTCTTTTTTTTTTAAAACACAGATGTAAATGTACCAATTACTGGTTTATTTGATAACTCTGCACCAGTACAGCTAATACACGAGTAGCTTCACAAGCTTGGTAAAACATGTAAAAACAACACAACTTTAATTTGTTCAGTCAGTGCACCTAAGAGTAAAACAACCAAAGTAAAATACATAATAAAGAATCTGAAACTGACAAAAGCAAACCTTCTTACAAATGATTCAGAAATCACAAGTAGGAATTCTCCTCTAATCCTTTCCCTCGGTGTCCAGGCGGGATGTTCCTCGCAACAGGAAGCACCGATCACATCATCAGGGTGTACTACTTTGGGTCGGGTCAACCAGAGAAGATCTCTGAGCTGGAGTCCCACACAGTGAGTGTGAATACTTCATTCTGTTGTTGAGAAACATGAATTTTTCTGCAGGTGGATGCAGTTTTAACTGCTGCGGTAATTGATTATGATTTGGTAAAAAAAAAGAAAAAAGAAAAACAACAACCAAAAAACCAATGTGCATTCTGACAATTCTTTTATTATTATTATTTTTACATAGGATAAAGTTGACAGCATCCAGTTCTCCCACTGCAGTGACAGGTAAGTTGTTGCCTCACAGTAAAAATATCAGATTTTGATATTCAGCGCTGTTGAAGGGCTGTTTTTAAAGGAAGCTCTGGGTGCTGCGGCTTGATTGTGTCAGCAGAATACACCACCTTTAGTTAATGCCTGATGCACGCTGTTACACACTCTCTGTGTCACACACAAGCAAACTCAGTTATTCTTTCACGCCGTGTTGAGCTGAATGTGGCTGCATGGGGTTCGCACAAACAAAAAAAAAAAACGCTCAGCTGGTATTCGCACCCCTCTGAGTCGCCCTAATCTTAGCAGGGAGAAAGATGTACAAATATGCAAAGGTGCACAGAAAATAGATTTCAGGTTTTATTTGATTTCTGTGCATGAAGGAAAATGATTTGTAATACAAAGCTGAACTAGTCCTCCTTCTCAGTGCTTCATATATATTTATGTGCTGTAGGTTTGTGAGTGGCAGTAGGGATGGTACGGCTCGGATCTGGCAGCTGCAGCCTCAGGGCTGGAAGAGCATTCTGCTGGATATGCAGACCAAACTGCCTGGGTAAGTGTGTGTGCGTGTGTGTGTGCGTGCGTGTGTGTGTGTGTGCATGGCTGCCAAAAATGCTTCAAATAATTTTGGGGCCTTGAGCAAAACCCTATTTTGCTTCCTTGTTTATTTTTTAATTCAGTAAAAAAAACAAAAACATGACATTTCCTGGGAAATCATTGTGATCAGTTCCTTGAATTAATCAGGATGCAGTGTAGATTAACTCTGGAATGCAGAAGTGACATTATAAAGGAGAAATCTAAAAACAAAAATGACTTGTTGAAACATTCTTTGTTGTTTATCTGATGCTTACGGTGAAGATTTTTATTATTCTTGACTCAATTACCGTATTTTCCGGACTATAAGTCGCAGTTTTTTTCATAGTTTGGCTGGGGGTGCGACTTATACTCCAGAGCGACTTATGTGTGGAAATTTACACATTATTACATCATATCACATGTTATTTTCACACTAAACCGCAAGAGGGCGCTCTAGGCCTGTGTTATTCTACCTTCGGAAAGGTAGAAGAAGTTAGCAGAGTTGTTTACAAGCGACACAGGACGAAGATTTCATTGCGTTTAGTGATTTGGACACGGATGGTTCGGTAAACTTGTTAGTATGTTATTTATGCTATAGTTATCTGAATAACTCTTAATATGTTATGTTAACATACCAGGAACGTTCTCAGTTCGTTGTTCATGTGTCATGTAACATTAGCAAACCGTACAATTGTTCACCCTGTTGTTGCCTCTATTCTATTTTTATTGCCTTTTAAGATGATATGTCTGTTCTTTGTGTTGGATTTCATCAAAGAAATTTCCCCCAAAAATGCGACTTATATTCCGGTGCGACTTATATGTGGATTTTTCTTCTTTATTATGCATTTTATGACTGGTGCGACTTATAGTCCGGAAAATACGGTAGTTTAAATGTGAAATGGACCGACGCAGTCCTTTAAAAAGATTGACTTATAGTACAAGACAGTATTCCCCAAAGGTCTCTGAATCCTCACCTGAACCCTTTAGATTTCCATAACAGTGAAAGCTCTCAGCCTCACTGTTACCTACTGAAACGTCCTGCTCTCTCTCGCTCCCTTGCAGCCTGAATGAACCGCAGATTAAGGATGGCATAAAAAAATCTCAAATAGCTCTTACCTCATATAATTGTAGGGCTCAAATGACTAATTGCAATAATCTTGATGAATCAATTTTTGAAATAATCGTCAACTAATTTGGTAATCGACTAATCGTTAACTGGAGTAGAAACTCAAAGAATGAACCATTAGCTGAAAAATAAAGTTATTTTATTATTTGTTTACTTGCATCTTTTAATGTATTTATAATATAATATAAAAAGGTTTAAGTATTTAAATGAAAAATCTGCAGAATGTGCCAATTTTTTTAATTGATTAATCGTCAATACTTGATGGAATAGTTGATCACTACAATAATTGTTAATTGCAGATTATTTAGAGCATGATCTAATTACCTTTTATTCACAAGAAAATAGCAACAATTATCTACTCTGCTGGAAAATAACACAACATACTGAATATTTCAGTTATATTAATTGTTGTCTGTAACATTTATTTATTTGTATTTTGATCTGTAAAGTTGGGCAATTGTACAAAATAAACATCAAATAAACTGAGGATATTTTGGCATAGCGCATTTGCTAATCGGAAAAAAATTAAGCTTTTTCCGATTAGCAAAAAAGCTCAGGGCGGACAAAACTTGCAATTTGTCCGACAAATTATTGATGAGGGCTTAAAGTAAAAATCGACCAGTGCAAGTTGCAACCCGATTTCTTGGTTTTTCTACACCCTCTTCTGTCGTTAAACAGAACTCTGGTATAAAATTAATTTCTACTGGTTCGGTGGGAGGCAGCCATTAAGACCTTCAGGGATTCACCATTCAGTACTCACTGCTGCAACTCCTGCCTGCTGAAGAAAGCAGGCCTGGATGGTTGAATTTGAATATTGGGTTCATAAATAGCAACAGCCGTTTCTTCTGAACAATTGAGCAACAATGGAGATTGAACTTGAGGTCGCTGAGAGAATCGGAAAAAAAGACCCTGAGACATTTACTGATACATTCACATTCAAGGCCACAAGCTAATTCCAAGAAGTACAAGGCCAGACTTTAAATTACTACTCATAAGATAAAATTGCTTTGGTTCTAGCAAGAAAAATGTAAAATTAAAAATGTTCTTCAAGATGTATGTAGTTTATTTTCACAATATCTGGCAGACCTTTCTTTTTATTTTATTTTAATTTTTTTTAAAAAGAAGTGTTTGAAACACCTTTTTAAAGAAGGACTACACGGTTCAGAGATGCCATTTTAAACTGTCAAGGATCTTTTTTTAAAGCAGTTAGGGATGTTGCTGTCATTAAGTAAGACTCTGTGTGGAGTCTTTAGGGAACATAGATCTTCTCTGAGATTTCTAAAAGGCTGCCAGCACTTTCAAATCTCACATCTTTTGTTTTAAATAGTTTTGGTTTTTTGGGTTTTTTTACATCTGTTTCCCTGACCCTTTATTTTAAACACCACACTAAAAATGGCTAACTTCCACGCCGAAGAGTGTTGTGGTTAGCATAACACTATGGCGCTTACCTTATGGTTTATGTATTTCTTTGCTGATCAGAAAGGACAATTTCTTGGTTCATCTCTCTAGTATTTTAGATGTATTAAATTTCTTCAGTTTGCAAAAGATTCCATAAAACAAGATACAGTTTTAGTTTTGAGTGAATCTAACTTTTCCTTAATGGTATTGTTTTAAAAAATGACTAAATGGGGCGTGCTGTGGTGGCGCAGGGGTTTAGCACGCCCCACGCTTGGAGGCCTTAGTCCTCGACGCGGACGTCGCGGGCTCGACTCCCAGTCCCAGCGACCTTTGCCACATGTCCTGCCCCCTCCTGTCAGCCTACTGTCACAAAAAAAAAAAAACGAGCCACTAGCGCCGCAAAAACTCTTCAGAGAAAAAAAATGGTTAAAAAAAGAGACTAAATTTAAAGGTATATATCACTGATCAGCTGATAAAGTAAGTTTAGTTTTGGTTTTTGTCTTCATATGAAGTTTTTTTTTTTTTTTTTGTCATTTTGTACTTTTTGTGTAAAAATTTAAAATCCTGCAGCCGCAAATATTTCTGATCGAAAAAATGGCATTTATTCTAAAACTGAAAGAAATCGAACTTAAATAAAAATGGGGCAAATGGATAACTTATAAAACAATTCTCTAGATCTAATTGCTTTTTGCATACATAAGAACTATTTGCTGTCAGCTTTATTGCTTAATTTCTTTTTTTGTTTTTGTATAAAAGAGTGGAAAAAATAAGACAAATTAAGTTATTTAAAAAATCCTGCTGTTAGTCTTATTGCATTGTTTTTTATCTTCCCATCAGGAAATACAACCCTCCTCCACTGGAAGACAAGGTCACTAAGCTTAAGGTTACCATGGTGGCGTGGGATCGCCATGACAGCACTGTGATCACAGCCGCCAATAATCTGACGCTGAAGGTGTGGAACTCCATCACCGGGAATCTGGTCCATGTCCTGATGGTAAGAGGCGTCTGAACGTTTAAACTCTGAAACTAATTAAATGTATTAAACTTCACGTAGTCAGTTTCTGCTTGACTTCATCAGACCCTCACCTTGTTTTCAAATTGTTGGCCCAATTTTCTCTATGGCTTCCCGCCACCGCTTGCTTGACCCACTTTTGGTAAATCTCTAGCTGTTAGACAGATGACCTTAAGTTTGACTCCTCAGTCCTTTATAATGCTGGAAATGTTTAGAACAGATAAATGTGTGGATGTGCCAAAACTTTCTCCAGCTGAACAGAAACAAAACTGAAGTTATTATTTTTGGACCTAAAGAGGAGCGATCTAGAGTCAACGCA
>CAEFZX010022179.1:0-49903 GCA_903066825.1 Alfaro cultratus | reverse complement strand
AAATATCTAATGTTTTCATACCTTGTCATACGGCACTACACTATCTGATGATTTTTGTCAGCAGAGAGATCCTTTCTCTTTCCCATATTGCTTGAAACCTGTGGCCTGCTTAATAATGTGGAACATCCTTCTTAAGTAGATTTCCTTTAATTGAGCTCACCAGACAAACTAATCAACCAGCTCTCTGAAATTAATTATAGTGATTCATAGAGCCCTGACACACAATATCATCTATAAATGTAATAGCACAACAAAAAAATGTAATCTTTATGACACTTAAATCCAGTTTGCATAATAATTTGGAACACAGTGTAATAGCAGGAAGTATGGTGGCCACCATAAGAAAGACTTTCAGTATTCAGTTATGTCACATGAACTGATGAGTACATTATTGTGAGGAAACGCAAAAGAAAAAAAAAACAACAAAAAAACCCCCTCCATGTCCCCTAGGAGGTTCCATACCACACACTACCTGGTCACACAAGATAGTCTTTATTTATTTATTTTTTTCTTTAATGTCCCTTTAAGGACTTTTAGCAGTACTCAGAACACAACCCAGCTGTGAGCTGACCCACCTGAGCCATTTTGCGGCCGTAGAAGAGGTTCTCCATGACCAGCAGGTCCAGTTTCTTCTCGGCGTTGTTCTGGGAGTTCTTGTATCCGATCCGGTAAACTCCCAGGATCTTGGCCAGCGCAGTCGGCCGCTGTGAACCAAACCTGGTTAAATGTTAAACCGCTTTGAGCTGACAAACAGAAACAGGAGCTCCTGGCGTACCTTCTGCTGCACGGCTCCAGTGATGTAGGTGAAGTAGTGTGGAGCAAAGTCCAGGAAGGACTGGACCTCCAGCCGGGGCATCTGCTTCAGGATGAAGCGGTCGTCTGTAGGAGACAAGGAGACGGGAGTTTGAATTTTAAGCCAAAGATTTAAGCAGATAGAGCAGCTTTCTAGAGACTTCCTGTCTAACCTCCAGTGGCGTAGAAGACGGCTCCGGACTTCCCTCCTCGGGCCTGCCAGTTCACACAGTGGGACAGCGAGCGGACAAAGTCCTCCTCGCTGCTCTCCATGATCTCCTCACGCATCCTGTGGAACTCCTCGGCGTAGTAGATCCGACAGTAGAACTTGGCGTTGGCGTCTGAAAACTCTGAGCAGGAAATGAAAAATGCTCAGATCTGACAGGGTGTGTGTTTCTGATCCCAGAGAAATGATATTCTCATAGCCGCTACACCTGTTAGATCATAGAGCTGGATTTGATTAAGCTGATAAGCAGCACTTGGTTGATTTACATCATATTTCTCTGACAGATTCCAGTTATGATATATTTATTTATTTATGGAGTCCCACAGGGTCTAATGCTCATGTCTTTATATGTGCAAAAAATAAAGCTTGAAGACAGCTTACTATATGTTTTTACTTTTCTTAAATTTATCCAAAAATGTATTTCAAATCCAGCCGTTTCATAAAAGCAGCAGCTTGATATTTGATTCTGTTTGTCCCAGAGAAAATCTAGAAAACAGAGACTTACGGAGCTCGATGTGTGGGTTCACCGTCTGTTTCTTCTGCTTATCTGCTGAATCGGCATCCTCTAAAAATGAGAAAAACAGAAAGCTTAAAGTATTTTCCATCTGTCAGTCTGCAGTGAAATGCTGCTTTTGTTTCGTTCGAACATGTGGATCCGTACTGAGAGGGTCGCCATCGGCACTCATGCGACTCTGCTGCGCCGCCAGAGAATCGCTGGGCCTCGCAGGGCTGCTCTTCACCCGACTCTCTGCACTGCACACACCCAGAGGAACCAGAGGTCAGACCTGCTGCAGCTGCTGTTCTGAGACATGCTGACATTAGTCAGGTAGTCTCAGAACTACCTGACAAAATATTTCAGGCAGTTTGTCACTAGAAAGTATCAAACTTGTGTTCAGCCACTGGAATGAGATTTTGTGGTTGTTTTTGTGTTTCTTTTAGCAATCAAAATCACAGATTTTGTGGCACTAATTTAGAAATTGTTTTAAGGACTTTTTATGATATTTGTGCTAATGAATTACATTAAATGTGACTTTTTATTAATCCCCATATCAAACACAGACTTGACATCAAGTAAGGCTGAGGCAATAGTCTTTTTAACTCAATGTTTCTGGCCAATTTTGAGAAAGATTTGCAATAAAATCTGGGAAAAATGTGGGAATCTGTAGATTTTGTGTGAACTTTGAGTGAGTTTTGCAGATTAGTTGAAAAGCTGGAGGGACTTGTTCATGTAATTTGGAGTCTAGAGGGCCACAAAAAAAGCTACAGCAGGCCACATTTGGCCCACGGGCCTTGTGTTTGACACCTGGTGACATCAAACCTGCTGAAGCCGTTCACATAACATAAAAGCTGAGTACCTGACAGGCTGCTGAGCGTCGTCTCCGGCTGCGCTGGACGACTTGGACAGGTCATCCAGCGCCGTTTTGTACTCTTTGCAGCTGGAGAACAGAACCAAACAGCAGGTCAGCAACGCTGAGCTGAAGCAATCAGAGGGTATAGGGGGTGAAAGGTCACCTGAGAGCAAAGGCGATGATGGAGCTCGGCTCACGCTCACACACGGCGATTGGCACCCGCTCGTGTTCGTACATCAGGTAGTGTTTATCTGGATCACTGTAACACACACACACGAGCACGCACACAACACCGTCTCATTAAGCACTTCTCTATTAACTGCAGGGTTCACACACATTTCAATTCCAAAACAACACATTTTATAGGAGATCAAATCTCATTCTTGTCAATTTTTATAGCAGAAATGCAAATTTCACAGTGGATATACAAACAGATGGATGTCTGTCTGCGTCTGACTGTCTGATACCCTCTTCCAGCTCAGGAACTAACTCTGACATGACACTTACAACGGGATAGGGATGGGGTTGTAATTGTTGCCGGGCAGAAAGTTGGCCAGGATGGCTTTCATGGTGGATTTCTCCTTCACCTGGCTGTCGGTGGAGCCCAGCAGGTGGCCGTCAAACACATCTGGAAAGCCACAGAATCAAAATGTGAAGAGCAGAAGCAGAAATAATAAAGCGGATGTATATGTCAGAGTGAATCTGTGAACCTTCTGGGATGCTGACGGAGTCCGGTTCACTGAAACTGGGTCCAGTTGTGGTGGAATCAGCTCCGGGGTCTGCAGGTGACGGCAGCAAGGACGAGGTGGTTGAGGGCAGTGGGCACAGGTGGCGGTCCTCTGATGAGAGAAAAACAGCAGCTTCACACAACACCACCTGCAGGAAACCTTTTATTAGGACAAAGAATGTGGAGGTAATTTGAACCCACCTTTCTCCCCATTCTGGACCACAGGGGACGGGTTCCGAGGGGAGGAGTCCAGAGCGCTCTGCAAACACAAATACATGGAGGATTAGCAGCCAAAACACTGCAGCTGCTCACACTGGACAGGAAGCTCACGTGGGTCGGTCAGCTGAATAACACATGGTCTCATTTCAGATGCTTCCTGTCCAGTTAGAAGGGAAGTGAGGAACCAGAGAGCTGGAATATCAAATACTAGAATGACAAAATAAAAACTAGCTAGCTCGGTCAGGAAAAACTACAAAAATGGTTCATTCCTTAATAATCAGCCTGTTCGTCAAACTATAGTAAACTGGATGCTTTACAAGGTTAGAAGACACAGAAGAGGAATGAGCAGCATTTCTACATCTCAGCACAAACGTTTGTGCTGCTAACCAGAGCTTATAGCTAAAGCAGCTAGTGGTGTCTGAGCACAGCAGTGACGCCCACCTTGGTGTCGTCAGTGGTGTTGGGTCGGAGTCTGCCTGGACTCGGTGGGACAGACAGACGCTTCCTGCCTTTCTCCTGCTGGAACAGGTCCTGGAGTCTGCAGGAGAGAAAAACATCCAGCAGCAGGAGCTTTAATGAAGCACAAGATGCTTCAGTGTTTTTCTTAGAGCGCTGTCATAATCTGTAACAATTACCCGGCTGAATAAGGCCTCAAAATGCAGTTTGAGGTCAGACTGTTTTTATTTTTTTATTGAACTGTTTGAAATTGAAATTTCCACTCCCGTGAATACTGGTAAATGCACTAAATGATTTGCACTTCAATAATCTCAGTGTAGAATCCTGGAGTTCCCATCTTCTCTGAGGTCACTGCTGAGATCTTCTCTGCTTGGTGATCAGTCAGTGAGTTGCATTTGCTTGAAATGTTTACACTCTGGTTTGAAAATGACCTTTGAACCCTTCCCATAGTGATGTTACCAACAATTGATTCTCTACGGTGATTGATGTTTTTCCACCTCGATTGGTTAGTGACTGGAGGCACACACACTTCGGCTCCAGATCAACAGAATACCATGTTTTGTGTAGATCTAACCATCAGTTACTTTGATTAGGACAGTGGTGTTCTACCTTTTTCCTCAGGTGGCCAAAACTGGTAAATTTAAACTACTGGCAGGCCACAAAATTTATTACATTAAACACCCCTGCATTAGCGGAACCTGCTGCTGATTTACCCTAATCTGGAAGTTGTCAAACTAAACTTTACAGATGTTGAACATTTTATTTTCTACTACTAGGTGAAGACGTACGATGTTGTTTCAGACATGCTGGCAGCGTTACGGATCAGGTTCGACAGACTGAACTCTTCGGCTCCTACCTGCTGTTCCAGAACTGCAGCATCTCACACAGATTCTGCTTCTTCACCACCAGTGACTCCAGGACGACCTGCAGCTGCTGAGGGGAGTCCAGGCCGCACGACTGCAGGCGCCCCTGAAGCTTGTCGAGCCAGCTGCGAAGCTCCGCCTCCTCCATCTGCCATCAGATACCAAACATGAGGCCAACCCGCGGTCCAGACACTCTGGGTGAGGGGTGAGGACCATCACCTACATCTTTCTGAGCAAAGAGGTCCTCCATCTTCTCCTCCCGGGTCTTACTGAACGTGTCGGTCTTCAAGGAGGTGAGGCGGTCATCGATGGCCAGGTACACCTGCACCACCCTGCAGAGGGAGAGGAGCGGTCAGAACAGCACCTGGTCTGTTCCGGGTGGGAACGGGAACAGTGGAGCGACACCAGAAGAACAGATCCACTCACTTCTGAGAGAAGTCCTTCAGGTCCTGCTGCAGGTTGGCTTTGGACGGGCCCAGATTCCTGATGAAGATCCTGGGACGAGGAAGACAGATCTCCAGCAGCCGGACAGAGGTGTAACTGCACAAGTAAAGATTCATCAATTTACTGAAGGAGATGTGAATTCTGATGAAATAATGCTTCAACACAAGATTCTCTTCTACACCAATTTCTTCTTAAAGGGGCATTATTATATTTGTTTGTTCATTTTTGTTCAGTTTTTATTGTCACTAATTGTAAATAGTTTGTCTTTTTAGTGCTCAAAGAGTCAAACATTTTCTATTAATCCAACTCAGTTGCATTCCTCTGGACTGGAGTATTTTTTCTAAAGTGTTTATGTTGAAAGTTTGCCTTAATTGCTCAGTATATTATTCTTCATTTTGTTTTTACATATATTTTATCTTTGTGTGACCATTTGCTGTTATTGTCCATCACTTTGAAAAGAAATTTTCCCATTGTGGGTCAATACAGTTCTTTTTTATTACATTATGCATTTTTCATACATATAGTGTGATTTTACAGAACAATAAGGTAACTGTGTTACCTCCTATTTTACATATACCGTATATATAAAACTACTTAAGACAGTTGACTTTGCAAATCAGTGCATTGAAATTGGACCTCTGTCTCTAGAAAAAGTTCCTGCTCCTATCATCACTCCGCCTTTACAGGAAGTCATCACAATAACGCTCCTACATCATGCCATTTCCAAAAGCCTAAGGACGGTTGTACTGAGAAGTAGATCCTATAATGAGCTCAGCTGATGTTCAGTTCCACCAGGTGTTTGCTAATTGCTGCTGACTAGTCTGAAGGAGCCAAGTGGAGAACGGGTGCCCTGTGAGGCAGATGATCAGCTTGGGGGCTGCAACTCCAAGAAGGACTTTTGTAGTGTCGTGATTTAATTTAACTTTAATTTATCTTTGGGATGAATAAAGTATTTTTGAATTGAACTGAATCTGAATTGAGAGCAAGTGTTTAGGCAACCCCAAATGGTTGCCATGGGAGATTCAAGGATTTCTCAATCATTCATGAAAAAAATATATAAGCAACACTCCAGGTATGTTTTTGATGAGGGAATAATAATACTTTTTTAAACTTTACATGATAAAGTTTTAAAAAGTCAACTTTGGATAATACTGCCCCTTTAAAAGGTGATATTCACGTTCATCTGCTGGAAGTCAGACAGCGGTGAGCAGAGGGAGACCAACCTGAAGGAAGCCACCATCTGGTTGTAGGAGAAGTACTGGTGGTAGTCTTTATGGATGGAGTGTCCGCAGGGCTCGGCGTTGGCTCGTCTGGTGTACTGGTGGCCATAGAAGCGAAGCTCCAAATATTTGGCGAAAGACATGGACCACGAATCATTGGATAGAGGTACCACTGGAGTCACCTGCAGAGGGCAGCAGAGAGTTAACGGCAGAAGTGATTTCCCAGCAGCCCCAGCCTCATATGTGGCTCACCTGTTTGCAGATGCGGCACCATGAGTAGTTAAGAATGGTGTGCTGGTAACCTGGAACGGGCGAGTCCAGCTCCTTCAGGACTATCTGCACGCAGCCGCTGCCATGCACGAAGCGGCGTACGTGATGCACCATGGGAGTCTCACAGAACATGCTGGGACACTGGTATGATGGCCTGCAGAGCAAACATCCGTTGAAGCCAACGGAGCCTGAAACCGGCTGCAGCAACTTTAAGAGAGTCTCACCTGAAGCAGTACCGCTCCAGGAACACGCCCAGCGACAGATCGTTCTTGCCGTAGAACTCCATGGTGACGATCCTGTTGAAAGACACACACACTGAGTCCAAACAGCGATGGTTCTGACTCAGACGTTCTGCGTGTGAGCAGCTTACCAGGGGCTGACGCAGGGATTGGGCGCGTTGTTGGACTGAAGGGAGGAGCTGCTGAACAGCACACAGAGCCTCTGATGGTTGGTCGGGTTCAAACAGTCCAGCTAAGGAAAGAGAAAAAGAAACATTCATGAATCTTGCCATGCACAGGTGCTAAGCTAACCACTGAGACCTCTACCAGTAGTTCTTAGCTGTCAGGAAGTGAGAAGCCTTCAGCTGATCCAAAACGCTGCTGCAAGAGTTCTGATGAAAATTTTAAAAAAGAGATCATGTTTCTCTTATTTTAGCTTCTCTTCATTGGCTCCCTGTTAAATCCAGAATAGAATATAAGATTCTCCTTCTCGCATAAAGCCCTTAATAGTCAGCTCCATCACATATCAGAGACCTGATTGGTTCAGATGTTCCTAACAGAGCATGTCTACATAGCAGTAGTCATGACTTAACTACTTAAAAGTAGATAATTTACACTTTGCCACCAGAGCAAATCGCCTCCTGAACGCAGCTTTGTGCCGTTTGCAGATGTCCGGTATTTTATTAATGTCAATTTGGTAGCATAGCTTATTTCATCATGTTGTGATAAACACTTGTAGTACGCTGGCAGCATGCTAGCTAATGTGGGTAACCATGGCAACCAGTGAGCATTTAAAGCCAGCCTATTTTTTCTGCAGTCAATTTGCGTGTGTGTCCGCTGTGTTTATACAAAAACAAAATGTCCCTCTATAGAAAGTATGTGTGGTAGAATTTTGATAGTTTAACTCATGTTTTGCCACCAACCTTCATAACTGTTTAAAAATGGAAAACAATGGTGTGGAGTGAAAGAAGAAAAAGTATCAAACAGCTTAAAAGAAAACTGTGGATAAAACAGGAAATGTCACATTACCAGTTTGGTAAAATTTAGGATATTAAAACAAGTAACCAATTAATAATTATCTAACGACTGATATGAAACATTTATATCATGAGATGTTTTACAGCCATGTCGTCCAGCTCCAGTTTTGAGCAGTAGAAAATACTAAAAACAAACAGATTCTGGAAAAGCTAATGTTTTCCATACTCAAGTTTTCCTTCTTAAGAACTTATCCAGGCCTAAACAGTAATTTTCCAGATTTGTCCAGACTAGCTGAAGATATAATAAAGGAATTCAGGATTTTAAGGAGGTTAAAGGAACTAGAGTGTTTTATCCATAAATTGTACCTTTGCGGTCCAGTTCACGTCATTCTGTTTGCCTGTTTTCTCCTCCTCGCTATCGGCCTTTCCGAGCGCCTTGACCGGAACATCTGGTGCCCGGTTCTGGCTGCTGCAGGCGGCAGCGGCAAGGCCAGCAGAGCCAAACGGGTCGCTTGCTTCTTTCTGCCGGATCCGGCCGCCTTTTGCTCTGTAGTCTGCCAACATTCTGGCCAGGTCCTGGCTGCTGCTCAGGTGATCCACGATGCGGGTGGTGGTGAGGCCGTGGCAGGGCAGGACGTCAGTGGGTCTGGGCTGGGTGGTGCCGTTAGTCTGTCCACTGGCCGTGGAGGATGGAGATGAGTCTTTGAGCAGCTGGCGTTTTCTGCGTCCATCCAGCTCCTTCAGGTCCTTGTTGAGGAGAGGAGACAGGTAGACCTACAGGAGAGACGAACACATACAAGTGGTAACAGCAAACTAGAGAAGCTTTAGTTTCCAATCCTGAACTTTGAGTCAAGACAGCAGTACCTCTTCAGGGAAGTAGTCCCTGCTGGGGCAGTGCATGCCCCCAGGTGTGAGGAGGAATGGCTCTTTGAAAGTGATGAAGGGGGAAATGCACAGGATGATGTCCTTCAACTCATGCTTAAACACAGCAGAGATGGACTTGAGGCGGTCGTCGGAGGAGTCCACGTGTTCGGCGATGAACATCCCTGTGTCATCCTGCAAGGGGTCTCGGAATAGCTTAGGGGTGGGGGTGTCTGAGCGCTCCTCATCCTCCAAACCAAGTTCTCCCACTGTCTCCCCCTCAGAGGTGCCGACCAGAGTGTCAGAGCCCATTTCCTGCTCCTCCTCAACAAGGAAGTGAGGACAGATGGATAGAGGAGGGGGCGCAGGACTAGAGCATGGGGATGAAGTCCTAGTCTCAGAGTTTCCAGCCTCCTCTTGAACGGAGAACAGAACCGGCTGGGGGGTTTGCGTGACTCTGAGAATATCTATATCTTCAGTTTTAGTTGAAGACTCCAGAAAAGGTGCGTCTTCGGATTGTTCCCCCAACGTAGAGTTATCGCTCATTGCCGTTTTCTCCATGCTGTCTCCGTCCATCTCCTCATCGGCAGCAGAGCCTTCCAGGAGGCACGGGAAGGAGCCACTCTGGGGTAAGCTGGGCGGCATGGCGAACTCGTCCATGAGGAAGGAGATCTCCAGCTGCGAGTGGTAGGCAACGCACACCATCAGCATAATGATGTCTTTCACCCTGGCCAGCTCATACTCTGGTGCGCCGCGCAGTTTGATGGAGCATCCCAGGTGAGGCGGGCAGCCGTCGAAGAACATCAGAGTCTTCGACTCGTCTGGGAAAAAAAACAGAAAGGAATGACTGCATGTCCGACAGACGGCAGCGGCAGCTGACAGAGGGTCTTACTGTTGGGTAGGGAGAAGGGCTGCATGTAGAACTTGTGACAGGTTCCCAGGCGGGGTTTGGTGAGGAGTTGGTCCATGGACATCACCAGGTCCCCTTGGGTCATGTGACTCACTCGGTCCAAGACTTGCTACCATGGAGAAAGAACAAGTTATTTCTCCCTATTAATGAACCTATCGAAAACAAACTGGGATAGTTCTTTTATCGAAAACATTCATTGGCATTATATTTCACTGTAGTTAGAGAAAATAAACAACTTTTTTGTTGAGGATTCAGGGTGCAACCACTGCAGTTTTCTGGCCAATCCCCGATGTTTAAAAAGCCTGACCTACCGATTCTTATTTTGGTCGATACCACTTGTTGTTAAGTTGACAACAGTGGGTTGACAATATGCAGACAGGATCTGGTGGGCGGGACTATAAGGCCCATCAGTAAGCCCTCTCTCTTTCAGACCTTGATAGAGGTAGATAAAATTGGTTTCACATCTAAGTATAAGGTGATCACTAAGATTAAGAAAATATGGGCCAGTTTATTAGTCCACCATTTTGAGGATAATGAGATTTTGTTCAAGATTATAATCTGGAATTAGCACAAACTTTCTGGTAAAAACCAGCCATTTGTTCTACACTTTGATTTGTCCAGAGGGTCTGGACGTTTGTCTGTGATGCATGTAATGCGCCGATTTGACGCTATGAAGCTTACTGGAAATTGCCTACATTGTACACAACCATCCTCTGCTGCAGAGAGAAGTGCTGAGCTGAACTTCAACTATGTTTTAAAAATTAATCAGCAATGACAGAACAGATGTTCCTACACTCAGCAGGAACAGTCAGGTTAGAACTACTCTGATCACAGCGCATCTGACTTCTTCATCTTCTGTGCTTCTGCAGAGGACATTAGCAACCACCTGATAGCTGGGACATGTCCCACTGACCGATTTGACGTTGATGACCAGCGTGATGCCGTGCTCCAGCAGCATGTCTTGAGCAATACGCGACACCGTCTTCTCCACCAACACCAGGTTGGGGCGGACGTCTACGATCCGCTGAACGTAGTTTTTCAGAAACTCCCGTTCCTGTAGCGGAGGTGGCAATAACATCAGAGTTTTAGAACAGAGGCGTGACTCGTGTATCTTTGTGTCAGAATAACCGCCTCACCTGGAGCACAATGGGCTCGATGCAGGTGAACTTGGTTTCTTCTCTGTACAGGTACTCGATGGAACACTTCAACAGCAGAATCTTGGGGTTCTTGATATAGGAGTTCATCTGATTTCAGGTGAGAATTAGACTTTAATAACGGCACTTTGACTGTGAATACTTTGACTACTAGAACCCTTTCCTGCATTTGTGCTGGTGCAAAATGTTCAACAATGGAAACTTTAGGCAGACAGAAAATGCCTTTACCTTCTTGTGGGCGATGTTCTTGGTGCACAGGAATCCATTTACCATCATGGAGTCAAACTTCCTGCCTCCAGGAATCTGAACCACAAAGATAGGTGAGAATTATTGAACCAGTCATTTCACCTTTATTTTAATGGTCCCTTTCATACAACGGTATTCAACACACAGTGATTTACAGGATAAAATAATGACCAGTGCCCCACCATGCCACATGGATGAAACCCCTACAAACATTGTCAAATGCACCAAAAGAGATCAAACCTGTTGAACATCACACAGGAGCATGAATGTGGTGAAAGAAACTAAAGGAATTTCTACACCATATACGGACAAAACCAGAAGTTTACATATACTGAATAAAAAGACATGCCCCTGTGTTTCTCACTGTCTGAAGTGATTCTATTAAGAACAATCTGGAGACTTAAATGTCTAAGTTAATCTATTGGGTGTATGTAAATGTCTGGTATCAACTGTATACACAAAACATCATAAATAAACTAACCGATCCAAATAATATTCAAAACAAAATTAAACAAATATAGTGTGAATACTTCTAAATATAAGTGAAATATAAAAATGAATTAATAAAAAGGAGAAAATATTCATAAAAAAAAATATATATATATATATATATATATATATATATAATATTATAATTAGCTGAGATGTTTCACTCAGTTGAAACATCTCAGCTAATTCCAGTGAACCACTGGAAAACAACTGACAGGCTGTCCAAACTCCCTCTTAATATCCCAAACTCAGAGGTGAAACAGCCCGTCTGACCTTCTTGATGTGCACCAACTGCCGGATGTCCATGTCGTCGTCACAGTTGCGAACGTCGGGCCGGACCGTCTGGACCACCTGCCGAACCACAGGAACGATGATGTCCCTCCAGGACAGAGACAGAGACTCGCTGTAGAGCAGCTGCTGCAGCAGCGCCATCATGTGGCTGTGGTTGGCTGAGCTGAACAGATCAGACAGATTATTTGTCAGTCACTGAATCCATGAAGGAAGAGAAAAAAACTGATCATTTTTGCTCAGAACAGCCAGAAACATATCCAATGGGTTCTAAAGAACAGTGTGTCATGTTATAATGAATTCCTGAAGTCAGAGTTTCAGAAAGAGCAGGAGTTTTTAAAAGAGAAAGTCCCAATTTCAAAGTGTTAAATCACAATTTAAATTTTTCTTTAAATCATATCTGATATGTGCAGCAACTGAAGATAACATAGTTGCTTGACTTTGTGCTATGAAATAGCACTATGTGCCTGGAAAATATTCATTGATGTGATCTACCTGCAAATAGAAAACATTTTTTCAAACACCATAAAAGGTTATTTGAAGTAAATCCATCCATCAAGATAATGAATCTAGTTTAATTATTTGCTACAGCCTATAAGTCATGAGTGTTTAAAAAGAGCAAAACAATATGTTCTGAGTCACTTTTTACACACCTGGTGTTAGATTGTGGACTGTTCATAAAAGCACAATCTATTTAAATATGCTGTCTTCTTGGTTTTACAGACCACATGAGCAGCTGGGGACCAAAGGCACAAGAAGCCCTGACTTGAATCCCAGCTTCTCACAGCAATCATGAATCACAGACACAGATGGCTCTCCACTCACAGCAGCCTCTCCATGGCCATCTTCTCCCCGTTCTCCTCTCTGAGCTGATCCAGAGAGCTGTGGTGCCAGCCCAGCGGAGTGAACAGCATTTCTTTGGCCTTCTCCTCCACGCGGCGGTTGAACAGAGACTCTGCGACACAAACAGCAGCTCAGAAAGAGGAAGAGCTCTGTGGAGCCGCTCAGGTGACACAACAGGACTGCAGAATGAGGAAGTGCTGAGTTCCTACCTTTGATGAAGGCATCACTGATGATGATGTTCTGCCCTCCGTCCTCCGAAATGAGAAACTCGGCTGGAAGAGTGTACACAACGAACTTAATGGAACTGAATGTAATAGGGATCATTTCAAAATAGAAAGTGAGTATGTACTATATGCAAAGCATCAGTGTGCTTTGCATATTAACTGGCTGCAGCAAACGAAGGCTGGGAAAAAAATTTTCTCCCCAACACATTCTCGACTAGAAAAGTTATGCTATATTCAGCAATTTTTTAGACAGTATGCAACTTTTATAAAAAGTATGATTCTGACTTATTTGTTAAAATGTCGTGCCAGTGTAATATGAGACAGACAATCTATGAAAACTTTGGGCTCCCCTGCCTTCTCCTACAGTTCTGCTGAAGCAACCAATCAGAGCCAGGAGGAGGGTCTTAGCACTATCAATCATCCTCGTGTACGTGCTATTCACAGCCTCCCCTTCGCTCTCTGCTAAGCTACAGCTGGTTCACCACAACATAGCCTGTCATGAATGCTAAGGCTAGTTAGCCTTCCTGCATGTTTTAGTTCTCTCCCTGGTGGTAGTAACAACCTTCTCACCATGTCAATGTTCTTCTTGGGCCTCTAATGAGCCATCATTTGATCCAGGTGTGTTAAACCAGGGAGAGAGCTAAAACATGCAGGTTGCCAGCCCTCAAGGACCCACTTTGGGCAACACTGCTCTACAGAATCCATGTAGAAGATCTTTAAACATATCTTCCTACCTTTCTGGTCTGCAGGAAGTGGCACATGTGGGTACTTGGACTGCTTCTTGATGTGAAAGTTCACGTTGTTCTGCTCCATGTTGAGGTTGATGGAGGCAGCAGAGTCACTGTCCACCGCTGAATGGAAGCTGCTGACTGATGTCCTCTTGCTGGGGCTGGCAGAATCTGGACACAGACAGGTTTTAATACACACACCAACACACTAAGCCTCACCACGCTGTTGGGTGTCATGCCTACTTGGCACAGTGTAGTCAGACTCGTAGGCAAGTTGCTCTGTGTCGCTGTCATCAAACTTGATGTCCTTGAACCAGGATGGCTCTGACTGTCCCTCGATGGAGTTGATACTGTCGCTGTCTGGAGAGGGCGTTTCCGAGAACTCTGTGCTCTGGTACAGATGGAGAGACAATAAATATCCTTGAGGAAAAAAAAACATTTCAGGTATTTCTATTCCTGTGTGTAAATGGGCTCCTACCTGCAGGGGGCGATAAAGGGCGTACTCATCTCTGAACAGCTGGTCATGGTGAGTGACGCAGTCAAGCCAGCGACCATCTACTAATGCCTGGCCTATTGCAATAGCCTGGGCCCTACACACAGATTACAGTTTAAGTGTTTCTGTTCTCACATTAGTTGGAGAGATGACAGAAAGCCTTAAACGTTCCTACGCCTAACGACATTCTACCTGGTGGAGATGGTACCATTCCTCAGCAGCCAGTTAACAAGTTCCTTTCCCACAATGCAGTTGGGGTAGGTCCTCAGCCAGTATCTGTGGTCCTGGAACTCCATCCCTGTGTTGCTGTGGCAGATCTTCTTCCACAGCTCCTTGAGCTGGGAAGAATCCTGGAACAAACATAGTTTCTGTGATGTCAGACATTATGAGGAAAAGTTTTGAATAATTTGGGTATCCCTAAACCCACCTGAAACACTGTCTGGAATTTAAACCACCAGCTTATTTAACCTCCAGCGAGGTCATGTTCTCATCTTTGAGCTCCATTAAGTCTTCAATAGGAGGGGATTATGAGTAGTCAGTATCTTACACGAGGTAGATAATTTCTTCATCTATGTCTTGTATGGTTATCATGGAGGCTGAACAGGATTAAGTCAAATACACATTTTTCCATCATAATGGCGCATTAAATGGACTGACTGAACTTATATAGCGCTTTTCCAGTCATTTTGACCACCCAAAGCGCTTTACACTAGAGTCACATTCACCCATTTGCACTCACAAACACACACACATTTATACACCGATACACAGATCGGTAGGCAATTTGGGGTTAAGCGCCTTGCCCAGAGGCACATCGACATGTGGCAGGAGGAAGCTGGAATCGAACCTACAACCTTCCGATTGCAAGACGACTACTCTACCACACAGCCACAGTCGCCCACAGTAACATAGTGATGATGTTATTACTTTAAACATCATCACTAAGCTTCAAACACTTTAACCATTTAACATTTGAACTGAATGTCTATTTTTGCAGAAGTCACAGTTTATTTACAACAAACACCATGCTAGGGTCACAGTCTGCAAGAATAACCTTCCGTCTGTGATGTAGAGGGATGTGATGATTTGGCCATAAGCATGGGTTGCCAGGGAGACCATCTGAAGAGATAATAATGCAGCAGGAAATTCTATGAACTAAGGTTCAGTTGAACTGTTTTGAGTTTTTCATTTTAATATAATTTTAATGTCCTGCATTTACACAAATAAGATGTTTAGAAGTCATCTAGGTTAGGCAAGATACTGAGTGATCATAACACATCCACATAACCCCACTTTAAAAAAACAAATCCAAACTATCCCATTAAGCACATGGTCTTCTCATTTCAACTGACAATTAAAGATTTCCTTGAAAAGCCCATTAAGGCTCGCAGGGTGAATAGTCTGGCAGAAGGGTATTCCAGAGCCAAAAGTCCAGACTATGGGCCCCCAATGGAGACCGTATGCAGCCTCAGACTCAGTTAGTTCTCTCATTTTGACACTGTGAACTTCACTACGAGCTGTTAGTACAACCAGAGAGACGTTTAGACCAAAGCACACACCAGCAGTATCTTCCTCTCCTCCTCACTGTGGTCAAGCTTGGTGCCGGCCATGGCCCGGCTGGTGGGCGGACTGACCGAACTGTCGTAGGCCGGAACCAGGGTGGATCCAGACCGGTCCAGTGATAGGTTGGTCACACTGGCGGACCTGAGAACGACAAAATACCAGTTCACAAAAACACCAGATATAGATTGGTAAAAAGCAAACCTTATTGATCACAGGGACGTCTGATGTCATTTCCTCTCTAAGAAATTGTTTTACTTTAAATTTTGAGCAATTGTTTAATTTTTATTTGGTCTCCCCTCTTGTTTGGGAGTTACTCTGAACTAGTTTTGCTCATTTATTTCCCCTTGATCACCATTCTAAATAATCAGGGTTTGAACTTATCCTAATTGAAAAAGTAAGAAATCTATTGACTCTTACACGACACAAATAATTTATGAAATTTTAATTCAGAATGCACAGATTTATAAGGTAATAACTGAAAAACAGAAAAAAGCAGATATTGATACTGTAGTCTATGCAAGTGGATCACCAGCTAAGTTGCCACCAGCAGTTTGAGTCCAACAACTGTAAAACATAATACAGTAAATCACACCTATGCACTGCTGATACAGAATGTCTACTTAAATATCACAGCAATGTCCTGATAACAGCAATTATCTGCATGTGCTCTGTCTGCACGAATGAAGGTTGGCTGCCCTCTACGGTTCTCAAAACAATTGATATCTTGATATAGTTATTAGAAAAAAAATATTATTCAAAGATACTCATTGGTTCAATATAAAATGAACCTATCACATTTGGAGAAATTGAAGCGTTTCTTCTGGACTACAACAACGACACGACGGTCAGGACTTTCTGAAACAATACTCAAAGAAAGTCAAGGAGTCCATCCAGGTGGAATGACTATTTTCTGTTATTTTGGAACTTCTAAATTACACACTGCATTGTTTAGATCATCACTACACACTATATAACACAAGGTGGATGACTACTAAGAGATGCCAGAAGACAAACGGCTCGATTTAGTCAGGAAGTGTGAGGACTCGCACTTCATAAGGCTGGTTTTTTCAAAAACACTGTATATCTTTTGCAACAGAGGAATGAGCTAAAGTTCAGAAAATGAGGACCTGATATAAAGAAACAAGTTTTCTTTTAGCAGAACTACCAACAAGCCAAAGGAGCGAATGACTGACCTCTTCCTTGCTGGTGACTTCCCCACATCCTCCTGCAGGGTGGAGAGTCTGGAGGTGAGGCCGCTGCTCTGAGGCTCCTGGTGAATCATGCTAATGACAGACAGTGTGGTTTATTCTCCCTTTGAACTGCTTTATTTACGTCAAGTCAGATTTATAAGCTGTACATCTGAGCAAAGAGGAAAGCTATAGGAGCTACAGAGCATCAGGCCTGAATGTTGAGGCAGATGTAGGAAAAAAAATTAAGAAAAACCAACAAGACTCACTTCTTTCTCATCCCAATAGGAGTTTTTCTATGTCAACAAGAAAGAGAGGGAAGTTAACAGGGAAAGTCGACAGAAAGCAAAACAGCTGAAAACAGCAAGAGTAGAAAAGAGGGTCAAGAAGAGCATGCAGTACAGATAGAATTAGAATAGAGTCCTTTTTAATACTGTTACGTAAGGCACCAAAAGGTTAGCTACACAGCTTTGTGTTTTGTCATAATTCAAATGTTTTCTTTATGGTTGATTAAGGCTGACATGAACCCAGCTCTGTAGTAGGATTATTCTCACCACTAGTCTGAGACAGACAACTGCTAAACAATAAACAGCTGCATCTCAGTCCAAAAACTGACCTAATTAAACTAGAATATTCTCCAAAACTTAATTTATTTCAATAACGTCATAGAAAAATTTAACATATATATTATGTACCATAGACTGATACATTTCAAGTACTTTTTTAACATTAGCTTTAAAAACCAGGACGTTTCTCAGAAAACTCGACGGTCTTACACCAGACCAATAAACACAGGAATGTTATGGCTTTCCCTACACAATCCTGGGGAAGACTGCTGACTTGACAACATCCTCAAGGAGACAAGTCACAAAATGACATTTTTAAACAAAGCTTGTTGTGCACTGTGTCCAAGAACTGTATAATGCATTTTTATTGAAAGTTGAGTTGAAGGAAAAAGTGTTGTACAAAAAGTTTTACAATCACCAAGAACAACTACAGGACTGGTGTTGGTCCAGGGTGCTAGCACACCTGTCTACCAGGACAACCACATTGTGCTTGATTGGTCAGCAAGCTCATCTGACCTAAACAAAGCAGAAAACCTAGCCAGTACTGTAAAGAGGAAGATGAGAGACGCCAGAAACAACCATGAAGGTTATTCAAGCTACTGAGCTGAGAGCATTTACATGTACATACTTCTCACTAGGTTAACATGTCTGTATTAGTTTCTCTATTGATCTGATTCCACTAAATGTAAGCTACACCCATCAAAATCACAAGCAAAAACCCAAATTACTACATGTGCTATAAATCTGTATCATATTAGTTTCACTTTCTGCATTTAACTATGGAAATAAATTTACTTTTCAGTAATATTCTATTTTACTAAGATGAATCCTTTAAGCATAGCCTGTCCAACACTAAATGAAGTGTGAAGCTCAAAATTTAGAATGAGTAAGAAACTCATGAAAAGCTTTTATCAATGTCCAACTGAAACTCTTTGGAAATGTGTCAGATTTTTTGTGTTTTCAGAGTGGGTTCACCTTTGCCAGGTCAGGTCTTCCTCGAGGAAGATGTTCCGGCTGGCTTTGCGTCCTCCCACGGGTGTCCGAGGCTCGCTGGGCTCCAACACGCACACAGAGCAGGGAGAGTCCGACAAGGCGTTCAGGTCCTCGCCGATAGAGCAGGAGTCTGCAGAGTGAGTGTAGCTTAGCGCTAGCTTCCGACAGTATGTGCAAGCCCGCAAGTCTCCTGCACCAGGAGAGGGGGAAAAAAGTTCAAATGAAATAACCAAAGACGTGAGAAAAAGCACTACCAACAATATTGCTTATTTTATTGATCTATAAAAGATTAAATTGATCAAATCATGTCAGGCAATATGGATTAAAGACTAAGATCTTGCGCACCTGTGTAACCCATGAACTTTCCAGGGATCTCCTGGTTACAGCAGCGGCTGCAGAAGATCTGGCCACACAGCCTGCAGTGGTGTCTGCGGCGGAAGGTGGTGAACTTCTCGTTGCAGTCATAGCATTCCTTACACTGGCTGTCGGGCATCCAGTACTGTTTCAGGTCGCTGTCCTGAAGGTGAACAATGACCAGAAAAAGGCTGCTTCATTATCCTTTCAACATGAGGTGTGGCTTAGTATTCTTCACATTAAAAACGATTTCTGCTTTTCCTCATCCGCTTAATCACAGTTAAGGGTAGGGTAAACCTAACCCCTAACCTGTCTGTCATGTTACTGTGAAATACCATCTTTGCTGCATAGATATTGACCTTGGTCAGAGACAGAGTTGTCTGACAAATTTCAGATACATTGGAAGACTGACTGCTATAGGAGATCCTTCCTGCCCACCACATCGACATCCACAATGACTCTTTGAAGATACTTTGATTACATGAGTTATGACTACATTAAATTTCTCTTGGGATAAATAAAATGTTTTTGAATTGAACTGCAATGTTTTTGACCATATTTGTGGAAAGATTCATTCACCAACTCTTAAAGTTGAGGGAACATATTTTGCAATGGATAGTAATAGTAGCATAACAACCACAACTTTCTTCCATAAATAAAGTTTTTTTTCTTATTTATGGAAGAAAGTTGCATGATGTCTTGAAGGATGGATATATATGTATATATATATATATATATAGCAAAAGGGAGGTGAGGAAAAAAGGAAACCATGTTTGCGGACACTCAGTGTCAGCGGTTATGTTGGGTTCGGTACCTGGCTCTTTCCCTCCATGATCTCCTTCAACCTCTTCAGTGCGGTGCGAAGTTGCACAGCAGTGCGAGGGTCGTGACTGCTGAGAGATGCATCAGGCTTCCTGCTGCCATCTGGAATCAGGCAACAAATTGTTCAGAAATTGACACAAATAAAATGAAATGCTTTCATATATCAGTATTTTTGCTGGTGCATTGTCAATATTTTGAATATATTTAAACTGAAATCACTATGCAGTAAGTAATGAGCAACAAAATAATTGACAATGCACTTTAACACCCGGTGATGAGCTTTCCTAAAAGTCGCAAAAGGAAACAAAATAAGAAAAGCCAGAGTTTACATAGACTGGATAAGCATGTAGAGTCAAAATGTTAGCTTGAAAAATCATAATACAATTAGTTCCCAGGTTAAGAAAAAAAAATTAAGGCAAACCAAACACTAGTAGAAAGCTTTGTAGTAAGTGCAATGTCAGACACACACCATGCACTCAAACACACACACAGCCTAAAAGCATCTTAATAAATCCACAAAGTGCAGAAAAGCCTCACCTGGCCAATCCACTGCAATTAAAAAAACAAAACAAAACAAAAAACAAAGATATGAGACATTACAGCCTGGACCGCGATCTTTCAATACTTTTCAAAATAACCATCATTCAGACTGCTTTAGTTGCTCTCATCCAGTGTGATGCTGTCATTGGTCATCTCTGAACTGTTGTTGATATTTTCCTAGTGCTGAACTTCGGGCTCAGTCCCACAAACAGGCAACCGGCCAGTAGGGTCAGTCTCTAGGTGGGCCTCTCCAAGCTTCCAGGTCCATGACAGAGGAGGCAGGTAGGACTCACATGCATAGAAATATAACAGTCAACTTGTGTTTGACACAATGGAGCAGGAGCTGGAAATTGTTGAAAAAGCCTTTGCAAAAGCAGTACGACGACTGCAAAAGCAATTTAGAGATGAAAAAGGAAATGGAAAGGAACGGAGAAATTAGAAACATGGCGCAAAAGGAAAAAAATCTTTAAAATGGAAAGAGCAATGGCAATACAAGCACTATGCCACGTGTGTCTGTCATGTCATCAGCTCATCTACAAAGACATCACCTCAGTGTGTCAGTTCTGACAGGGTAGAGAAGATATTTATGTAGGAAAAGGCTGGATTCTATGTCCTGCAAACACACACACCTCCAAACTGCACCCAGGTTTTTCCTGAGCTGGTAGCAGGGACACTGAAGGGAGTACATTCTTTCTTAGCCGTCACAAAAAGAGTCAGAGCATCATACACCAATGATTATGATGTTAGTTTATACATCACTGAATGGATAAGAACCAAAATACATTAAAGCTCTGCTGCTGTTAAAACAAGCATTTTGATGATTGCCATCTGACAAAATGCTTATTGCTTGTTTCATAATTGATGATTGTTTGATGTTTTTGTGATGTAAAGCAGTCTGAACTGCCTTGGTGTTGAAATATGCTATTCAAATGACAGATATGTGATTAAAAACTTAACTTTTAAATAGCTCTGGTAGGTTCTCTGATTTCATTTCAAACACATCACTGATACTGAAAAGTGACAGTGGCCCAACCTTGAAGCACTCAGGATGATGCGTTCGCTGACAGAAAATAAAACAAGTTGTCATCTGGCATTGGAGTTGGGGAAAGAATCGGCCAATTCAGGTCACCAGCCAACTTCTTGGTGCAACATCAGAGATCATAGTACTTATTAGTTACTAATCTGACCTACTTAAACGCTACAGTTTTTGAGGCAGCCCAACACGACTCAAGGCTTTACAGCCTTGTTGTGATCAACCTTTTGGATTCTTCATGCATACTTCTGATGAAACACACCAAGGTTTCCTCATACAGTGTGTTGACAGAAGAGGTGTAGAAATGGAGCACAGCTTCACCAGATCCTATATGTGTACGGGGCCTGACTTAGATTTTCAGGTCAAAGTTCAGAACTCATGCTAAGTTGGAGCTCTTTAGCATGAATCAGTTTAGAGGTCAGAAATATTTGGACTTTTTATTTTCTCTGCCCCTATTTTGAAACTCTGATAAGCATAGTCTCTAAGTTTGGGACCAGAGCAGAATGTTCTGAGACTGTATTTTAGCATCAAGACGACATACTCTTTAGTTAAGATTAGAACCGTTGTGTTCTGAGAAAGACTAAAGCAAACTGAAACGTTTTAGCCACCGTCTTCCTGCTTACTGTCTAAACATCCGAGCTACATTAACCACAAACTAAAATTAATGTGCGTTAAATGTCAAACTGACTCTTCCTTCCTGTTTTTACCCGACAACACTCATCTTTTTTTAAAGTAATGATTTAAAAATTAGAAATGATATACTTGATCAAAACTGTGACTCTGAAGGTGCATATTTAAACCTCAAACCAAATAAAAACCAGAAACCTGAACAACTAACATTACATTCTCTATAAAAGAGTATATAGAGAATAAAAAAGAATCTTCAATAAAGCAAATAAACATTCTTGGGACGCATCTATAAAGCAGGTCTGATCAAAGCCTTGAAGACTAAAGAAAGGCACAGTGTGGTTCTGATTAGCTCACCAATACCAGGTCAGCAGAGTAAAGGCTAACAGCTTTAATGAACAGCTAAACCAATCAATAAAAATGTTAAACAAAAATTCAATCACATTTGTTGTTATTCTTCCATTTATCATACAGGAAAGTGCAAAGTGTTTACAAAAGCAGATGGAAAACTTTCACATTTTCTGATATGTCAGAAACCAAAGATGTGTTGTGTTAAGAAAAAGAACTCGCAAAATCTTTTAGAAAAAATTTTCTGCTGCAGGAAGAAAAAAGTAAAAAATAATCTAATCTCTGATTTGTGTGTGTGTGTTTTACTAGAGACAGTAGAAGTGCGTCTGAGGATGTCAGGATACTGCTTCCGGTGTGTCCTGGTGTTGTGGACAGAGTGGGAAGGACTGGAGGACAAGCTCCGTCTCTCTGCCTGCCGCCGAGGAGGCGCTTCGTCCGGCTTCTCGGAAACTGTGACCGCAGGACGGCCTTCTTCTGCACACAGACAACACATACACACACAACTTCACATAAAAACAAGAAGACAGGCAGAGAAAAATTGTTTTACCCGCCTGTACAGTCACATGTTTGCGGACCAGGTGAGAGGAAGAATTTCCATCCGTTTGCATCCTGGAGGGTCCCTAAGCTTTTGAAAAACATTTCAGACTTTTCTAAACCTAGACTCCTGAAGTTCCAAGTCAGTTTTTTTTATTTAAAAACAAACATTTTCTTTTAAACGAGATATTTCAGGTTTCAAATACCGATCTGCAAAACTGATGGATGGAGAATTGCAAATTTGTGAAAGTTTATTTATATATTTTTATATTGATTCATAATTGTGAAATTGTTGCAAATTTTCAGGAAAAAAAATAAACATAGAGTTTCAGTGACTAAACTTCTATCTCCAGTTGACAGCATTTCTTACACTTGATGAACTGCTGCTAATTTAAAAAACCAATCATGAAATCCAGGAGAGACTGGATAATAGATGAAGCAAATAAATTGTGTGAACAACTTTGTTTTACCTGAGACTCCTCCCCTTTCTCTCCCTCAGTGACTCTGACAGTCATGCATGTTTTCATTTTAAAACATCAATATGAAATGAAATATTGACAGCACTAAAACACAAAACTAAATATTAAAAAGAATAAGTCAGTTTTTCTTATTTTTCCTTTTTAGTTTTATTTTTTTTGCACAAAAAACTAAATTGTAAAAGAGCAGTGGCAGGTCAAGGCCCATGTAGTTTGATTCATAAATAAATAAAACTGACAAAAACTAAATCTTGTCTACATGTTGCTGACTTGTTGAAGTGTAGTTCAGATGTTTTTTTGGGGGGAGTCACTCTGAGCTTCCATGCCAAGTCAAATTTATTTGTATATCACATTTTCAGCAACAAGTCAGTTCAAAGTGCTTTACATCATAAAAACATCATACAGTCACCAAATGTGCAACAATAAATTACATTTTGTCACCCGCCATCATCAAAGGCAGCTCTGAGGAGGTGAGTTTTCAGCTTTGATTTAAAGAAACTCAGTCTTTCAGCTGTTTTGCAGTTTTATGAAAGTTTGGTCCAGATTTGGAGTGCATAGAAACTAAGCATGGTGCTGACCTCAGACTACAAACATAAGTCACGTGATGTTCAGATCTCCCGGATTCAGATGCAAAGACACATCACGACTCACATGACATCCAGTGAGTCCGGTACAACACATGATGTAGAGAGAGGGAACATAATAAAAATTGAACAGAACATTTAAATCACTCAGATTTACAGTACAGACCAAAAGTTTGGACACACCTTTGAGTCCAAACTTTTGGTCTGTACTGTATATTAACACGTTTAGCAAATACAGCCCATCGTATGGTTTAAAGGACGATGGTCTCAGTTCCTTCAGTGACACTTAAAGGTCAAAGTGCATTTTCAAAGCCAAATTTAAACAAAAAATAATTAGGCTTTCAATCAATAATGTAAATGTAAATTAATTCAACTGTGCCAAAAAGAAGAAGCTTGCCCACCATATGTTTCGCACATGGGCCTCAGCAGCAGAACTGAATAACAGGAAACCTGGCGGTGACTCACTGAGAATGACAAGTGCATGACCAAAGGGTTTCCCACCCCGGACATTCTCTGTTTACACTGTTGCCTTCAGGTATACGATACAGAGCAATCAGAACAAGAACCAACCGCCTTAGAGACAGCTTTTACCCGACAGCAATAAAAAAACTAAATGCAATCAAAAATAACCATTAATCATCATGANTATTTACTTCTTACACTGTGTGTAAATTTATCTTTTTTTGCCCGACTGATGGCACTTTGCACCGACTGATGGCATTTCTCAAATTTCATTGTTCATGTGACAATGACAATAAAATTTTATCTTATCTTATCTCTTATCTATCTTATCTTTGCCAGTAACACAGAACTGTTCCCATGTAGCAAGAAGGTTCCAACTAACCAGCAACTCTGGTTTCCTCAAACAACCTAAATATATGCATGTTAGGTTAACTGGACTGCAATGGCACCGTAGTGGTGTGTGCTTGTGTGTGTTCTGTTCTGTGATTCCCTCTCTTCATCCATGACTGGATTAAAACTGAGCCAGAAAAGAAAACTTGTGTATGGAAATCACATACTCTGTTATTTACATATGAAGGGTATGTAAATCACTTTACATACTGTGTGTATGTACTTACTGTGTGTATGTATAGTGAGAGTAACACAGCTATTGCTGTGCACTGTCAGTCAGCTGGCTCAAATAATGCTACTTGTCAACAGGAAAGGAATTTGGCTGTTCAAAATATATCCATCACAAAAAACACCATCATAATGTTGGAACACATTATATATCTGATAAGCGGCTAATTACAGGTTAGCTACCTGAGCATTCACCCTCAAACAGGTTGTTATAATAAAATGTTTGATGTGCCATACATTTGTGAAAACTGCTCCTACATTTTTCTGTTTGTGAATTCCACTTATGTCTATATATTTGAAGTATTAATATAAATGCTGTTGATAATATAATAATTGAGAAAAACATCTTATTTTAGCAGCAGTAAGAATAAGTGTTTCTTTTCTCTTTTCAACAAAACCATTTAGAATAAAGCTAATCATGCAACATTAGGTAGCTTGTTATATAAACATTTATTGAATTTACATTGAGGATCAATTCAAACAGTTGGATAGACTGAATATGAGCTGAAATATTAAAGCTTAGAGAGACAGTTGGCAGCTTTATTTAATGTGTTCTCTTATATAAAGCTGCATCTTTTCTAAATGTAGGTTAATTACAGTCAATATACAATTTCCACAACATTATCGCAATCACATATTTTTCTTATTTCACTCATCATGTTACAGATTTTTGTATAATTCAAAGAAAATGCATTATGTTTCCCATATTGACCCCAGGTCCAGGGGTCAGCCTACGACCCACTATTTGGAGTTTTTTAGATGTTGTGATGCATTCATCAACTTTTTGCAAATGTATTATGTTTTTCTCTCTTTTAAAACCCAAAAATAGAAATAAAATGGTGATTCTGTCCAAAGGACAACAAATTTGCGATAGTAGATATTTATAAGTCGTCTTTTTTTTAAAAGGCCATGTAACAGCACTGGCTCTACACAAGTTGCATTACACTGGACTGAGGGGAAAATGGTCAAGTTTGCAGACCCCTGTTCAAGGCCTAGTCGCAAGGCCATGATCCATGAGTCTTCACCTTACTGTGCATGCAGATCAGTTCACACCCTCCTGCTGATGATGCTGAACAGCTGCACTGGTAGCAACAGCATTCTGTAGAGCAGAGATGTTCCAGGGCCTTGTGGACAAAAAAGTTCAGTTTGCCCTTTTCCATCCAAGAGTTCAGATGGAAGTGTGGATATGTCTGCAGCCCCAGTGAAACTCCCTAGCAGGCATGTTTCTACTGTTCATTGCACAGATTGAGCACTTTGCCTTTTAGTTCCAAATCGACTGTATATATTTGCTAATGATAACAGAGCTGCAAAGCGAATCCAAAAACACTTTCTGAGCTTCGGCTTTGGGACCAAACCCTACCTTTATTGCTGAAACGAAACAGGTTGACAAATGAGCTGTAGGCGGAGCGGAGCGGAGGCTCATCCTGCTCCGGAGTCAGCGGTTTGAAGTGGGTCAGGTGTGAGGGGCTGGTGGGAGAGGAGGCCGGCTGCTCGATGTTCCACTCTGTCGAGGAAGATGATGAGGATTTGTCATCTGCAGCCATGACGCTGCTACCCCGGCTGCAGAGGAAACACACGGGGACACGGCTGTGAAGAAGTTCAAACTTTTGCTCTGCACTGCTAGGAAAGAAATGTGACTTTTTCTAACATATATCAAGACATGGAAAATACTGAAATCAGATTCTGGACTTTTACAGAAGCAGAGGAAGCCAGAGCTATAATCAGAATATAGAAGTGTGTTAATTGCAAGAACAGTAATAGGAAACCTTTAAAAACAAGAAGCATAAAAGCATTTGGTACTGCTCTTACCTGCACAATCTAAGCAAAGGTTCAGCTGTTTATTTTTTCTGTTATTTTTTTATATTTGAAAAGGGCATTAACACCAGCAGGAGCTACAGACAGTAGCTCTGTCTCACTATTAAGAAGTAGTGAGACAGATTTAGATCTCCTTGCATTGGCAGGACTGCTGAGTTTCAGCATCACATGAATCACTGACAAAGTTCATCCTCTACAGGACACCCCTGCTGGGAGGAAATACTTCAGGCCTGGTCTACGTTTTGCTTCCAGATCACAGAAATATCTGGCAGTAACCAGAACAGAAAATGTTCCAGATCAGCAGGAAATCACTTTGCTGAGCCTGGGCTCTGTTTTGAAACCAGACAAAGGAATCTCTGAGAGATTTCTTTTCTACTTCCTTAAAACAATTTCCTCAAAGAGAAACGAGTGAATTTTTCAAACTTTACAGTTTTCCATCCAGTTCGCCCTCACATCCCGTCACATGGATTAAAGGCCCCCCGACCCCCTTTTGTTCAACAGATGATCTGAACTCGTGACAGGAACTGGTGGCCCTCTTCATTAGCGGTCGGCTGACGTCGTTAACAGAGACTCTGATGCCCCTGCTCTCTGTGTGCTCGACTGAAACAAAAAGGAAAAGCGTGTCCTGGAGATCATGCGGTGCTTACCTTCTGAAAAAGGCAATAGAGCTGGAGTTGGAAATGCATGCCATATAGGATTATAGTGAAGAGAAAGCCGATGTAAATGGAATCACACTCCGCTCACCTTATCATGTGATCAAAACAGACCGAAGCCTTATAGCAAAGTCCCAGACCCGGAAAACAGAAAGCACCGCCCTGACCCGGCTCCGTCGGTCTGTTAGAGTCACCGGGGAGCTGATAGAGAACCCAGTCAAACTCTGTGTCACTCTGTGACACTGGGCAGATTCAGCTAGATTTGTTATGAGTAAATTAAAGTGTCAGTACATTTGTTACATAATGGGTTGCTTTTATTAACAACTTAAAGATAATGTTATGACTTAGAGGCTTATCATTCGCAGGAGAAGCAAAAAAAAAAAGCTTATCAAGCTAAGCTGAGGGTTAGCTAATGTTAGCAGCAGCTGATGCCTATCAGGCTGTATGTGGTTAGCTTCGAGTGCTAGCTAGTCGGGAAGCTGCATCTGCGTTGGTCGGTGCAGAGTAAAAGCGAGATGTAAAACAAGCAGGTTACCTATTAGCTTTATGAAGCTGACATAACTGAGAGCAGAAGGGGACTCCAACTCCTGAAGTGGCTGCAGCTGTCAAACATTTGGAAGAAGAAGCCGACTCCCTTAAAACAACAAGCAGCGAGCCCAGCCCTGACTAATCAAGCACCGAGCGTCATCAGACGATAGGCCGAGAACAGACAGCTTGAGCTGCATTCAGAGACATCAATCGAGCCCTAAAACTGCACTACACATTTCACTCTACAGAGTATTCAGTAATTTATCAGAAACATTGCTAAAAATAAGAATTTAAACTAGAGTTGGCCAAATGAGGTTTAGACACTTTAAAGAAGAGTAGAATGTCATGTTCAGTGATGGCATAGATACTTTGAAAAAGTAACTTTAATCGGATTACTGATTACTCCTTGAAAAAGTAAGTTAGATTAGAAGAAGTAAATTAGATTACTGACTACTTGATTTGGAACGTAACTAAGTTACATTAAAAGTAACTTATTTAATTACTTTCAGCAGATGCTAACAACAACGCTCCAAAATATTTATATTTTTTTTAAAAAACGGTCTCATTAGAAGAGGAAAAAATAGAACAGTCTTGTGGAAAAATAGAACAGTCCTGTGGAGGTTTGTATCAAATTATTCACCAGTATTTAGAAATAATGTCTGAAATTATGATACAAATATATACAGATGCATCAGAAGAGGAAAATGGTAAAACAGGAGTAGCAGTTTATATTCCGAAACAAAAAGTTATTATAAAAGAACAACAGATAATCTATCAATTTTTTCAGCAGAAATGTTGGCAATTATTTTGGCATTACAATGGGTGATGGAGGTGAAGCCTAGTAAGGTAGTTATCTGCTCAGATTCAATGTCTTGTTTAACCAGTATTATAAGTGGAAAATCTGAAAGCCTTCAAGATCTTCTAGATGAAGTTAGTTATTTGATATATGGTATATGGTATAAAGCAACAAAAAATAGGCATTCAATTCACATGGGTTCCAGCACATAAAGGAATTGTAGGCAATGAAAAAGCAGATAAGTTGGCTAAAGAAGCAGCTAAGGCAAGCTAAATTGAATATAAAGTCCCAATAAGTAGAGCAGAAATAAAAGTAATTATTAAAGATAAAATAAATAATATATGGCAGGAGAGATGGAATTTAGAAGAATGAGGAAGGAATTTACATAAAATACAGAAGGAGGTAATCATGAGAAATAATAGTATAATGAATAGGAGAGATGAAATATGGGTTAACAGGTTGAGGATTGGGCATACTAGTTTAAATAGTGGTTTAAAAACATCCATCAGGTGATTGTTCTTATTCCAGGAGAACAGAAGGTGTAGAACATGTGTTGATTTATTGTAGAAAATATATAAAAGAGAGGAAAGAATTGGAAAGGGTAATGGGGAGTTCAGTAATTATGGATAATTTATTAGGGAAGCATCAATACATAATTCAAGCACTTTTTCAATGTTTAAAAGATACAAAATTAGCTGAGAGGATTTAGTTTGTATGTGTGTGTGAGTGTATAAATATGCATATAATTTAGTTATTTTAAGTTTTGAAGATAAATAAGGAAAAATGAATTTCTGGATTACATCTCCGTCCAGTTGATGGCGGTAATGCACAAAGTTTGTAAACTGCCAGAAAACGCTATAGAAGAAGAAGTTTACGTTAGTGCGCATGCTCAGAAGCTCGGCGGATTTTTTTTTGTTTGTTTGTTTTTGAAAAAAGTTTTCAGTCTTGAATGACAGGCGTGCAACGCTGATGCATTCTTGAACACAGTAGTTTGTGTCGTTTCCTTCGAAGATTTTTCTTTTTTAGAAGATAAGCGCTTCAACTCGAGGACTTTCATAGACGGTGAGGCTGAACAAAGTTAGGACAGAAACTACCAGCTAGCTAATATGTGAGTAGCCATAGTGGAGTGTTCATTTAGGGTGAAATGAGGACTTTTCCTGGGTTTATCTTTGACATTTGTTTTAACGCGATACTTCAAAATGTCCATATAAAAAAAGCATTTAGTGCTGAGTATTAAATGCTAAATGGAGACATAAGAGAAGAAAAATTAAAGTCTGGTGGTTTTAACATGTCTTGTATCTTTTTGTTTTATTACTGCTAAAATAGTTAAAGCCTCTGCCTTCCTTCAGGTTTCTGGCTTCATAGATTTTTTTCTTTTCTTTTTTAAATCCATCAGTCTGATGATGCCTCCCAGGAAAACGATGACACCATCGAAGCAGACATCAGCTGTGGCTTCAAAGATCAAAAACAAAATTATCAGTGGGTTTATTTATTTAATTTCTTTTTGTGATCAATAAATTGAAATTGAATTGAGTTGGGTTATTTTCCATCTCATTTGTGTTGCAGCTGTCACAGACTTTGAGCAGTGTTAACACCGTATTTCCTTCACACCAGACACCTCCTCCTTCTTCAAGGTCTCCCTGAAGACCAACAACAAGGCCCTGGCTCTCGCTCTGCAGGCCCAAAAGGAGAAGAGCAGGCAGCTTGAGATGGAGGTGGTGCTCCTGCAAAAACAGGTCAAAGATCTCTGCTTCCAGCTGGCCACCAAGAAACACAACCAAAGGAAACTGGTGAGTGTGATGTATCAGCTGATGTGGAGTTTAGTTTGACCATTATCTGGTTCACTACTTGTTGTTGTTCTGTTCCTACAGATGCTCATCTTGAAAAATCTCCATAACAACACTCTGCAGCAGCTGGACATGATGGCAGAGCTCGTCTCTGACAACGTAAGACATACAGTATAGAGTCACCTATCAGGTGATATTTTTACCATACGATTATGTTTTCCTTGCGTAAATGTGACTTTCATCAGATGAACTTCCTCTGATTTTGACTGCATCATGATTTATATGACATGCAAGATTTTTTTTTTCCTCTTTTGGCTTTTTGCACTGACGTTGTGACTATTATGATTTATTCCAACTCTCAGACTCAGCCCTTCTTTTCTTTTACTAACATTTATTCCACAATTGTCTGTTAAACTCAATGTAAATGGAGGAAAATAATTCAGATTAATGAAAACAAAGTCTGATGAGGCATTGACTAAATACATCTCAGGAACTTGAAGTTGATCAGAATGGATTGGCCTGGCTTCCAAAGCTTTTGCCTGTCTCTGGAGGCTAATCGTCCACATTTCACCCGACCATGCTTTTTCCTCTTTGTTATTTTCTAAAGTCATGGGGAAAAAAAGTAAAACTTTTAAAAACATTTTTGTAATGAAAATGAACTATTTTTTTTAGTCTAGAACTACCCAGGAAAAACCTCCAGTGTAGAAAAGCACACAAAAGAACATCCCTGTCATTTTTCACTATTAGCTGATTATGTAACATGTAGTTAGAAACACAATTTTACATACACCGAATAAAATTACACATACACATTTTCTTCTCCCTGTCTGAAGTTAAGACAGGAATTTAACTTCCGTGTTTGAATTGTTTTGGGGGGTTTTTTTAAGATTTTTGTAACTTTCTCCAAAACAGAAGTTTACATACATCTGGCCATTATCAGTGATAATTATCTTTTAAACTGTACGATTTGGGTCAAATGTTTGGTCTCAATTTATTCAGTACCATATAAGATAAAATATCAATGGGGAGTCTATTTATTTCCCCTGCAGTGGAACCCAAAGCTTGATTTGTAATCTACAAAACCTCAAAAAAGACCAATATGTTGATGCATTTGAACTGCTGAAGCTGAAAATGTGTTTTACCTCAGGATTCTCCAAGACTGTCAGAGGGCTGCCACGACCCAACAGATAAAAACAAAGAGAATGATGCAGCAGTGCGGTCAGAAGTTCCTGCTTTTGCTTTTGTTGTGTTCTTGTAGGTGTTGTAGTTTCAGTGGACGTAAATGATATCTGACGGTTATATTTCTGTATTTCTATCTTATACACAGCAGGCCTGAAATGTTAAGGAATCCTTTCTGCCCCAACAAAAACATGGAAGCAACACGAGGCCTGCCTGAAGGAAACCCTCATCTGGATGTTTTAAGTGTCCTAACCAGATGCAGCAACTCCTCTGATATTTTTCATGGTGGGTAATTTGGCATCATTCAGTGCAGTGTTTCAAATGTGTGCTGCCTCACTATTAATGAATGTCTTTTCCCAGAAAACGCTGAGGAAAGGCGTTTGAGTCAACGTGTTCAACCCACTCAGACAGGATCGAGTTGTCCACCCCGCAGCAGCCTGAGGAGTGAAGTGGAGCGCCTTTCCAGAGTGTTGTCCCAGTCCAGCTCTGAAATAAACTCTGTCCTCTGTCCTCAGAACAATCAAACGCATGAAAACTCCACAACATCCCTTTCTAGTGATGTAAACGCTCCAAGTGTGTCTGTCTCAGAAGCTGAGCCTCAGTTAGCAAGAGCTGACAATACAGTGCTTCTCAATACATCGATGGAGATTACACTGAGTAACGCAGTTGAAATTGTCACCGTGGAAACCAAAGCCAAGAAGAAAGGTCCTTCCTGTGGGCCGAAAGGCACAAAGAGTCAACAGGTGGGTTCCAGTCCAGATGTCCAGAATGGTTTCAACCACAGACCAAATAAGGAACCTGCGGAAATTTCTACTCAAAAAAATAAACCAGAAGATAAAGAATCAGGAGTTCTTGAGGTACAGTTACCCAAAAAACGAGGCAACAATATGAAAATATCTCGCATCCCCAAGCTTGGCAGTCATCAGAAGACTTCCAAGAGCGATACTGACTTCTGTGACACTGTCTCACAGGATTTGGATAATTATTTTTCCAACTCTAAAGTTAGCTTGTTGAAGGCTGGAGGCAGTGAACCTGAAGAAGGTTCAGCAAGTTCTAAAATCACCTACAGACGGTCCAGAACTAAAGTAAGGAGGTGCTCTATGGTCATTCAAAAGACCCCGTCAGTTTGTCTGTCTCATGATGACGAGAGCCAACAGTCCAAACCGGAGAAGGTCCATGATGAAGAGGAAGCAGAAAACACAGAGCCACCCCCACCATATGAATATGTATCTCATCCAGTGGAGGTGGCAGGTCTCATGTCAGAGGAGAATCAGCCTCCTGTAGCCAGGAGGAAAATGCAGACCAGACCGAGATGCAGAGAAACTTTTGTCATCTCTGTTTCTAGGGACAGTAACTCCCTGGGTCTGGACTGTGACATGATGCTTCCTGGAGAGCCGCACTGGTCAGCAGAGGAGCTGCTGGTTGATCTGGCTCAGGGTTCTGGAGATTTCCAAGCAGATCAGCAAACGGAAACCCGCAGCTCTTCAAAGCGCCCTCTGCTGGAGACATCAGAGCATAACATGGAAGTCCTGCCAGCAGATGCATGTGACCATTCAGAGAACCCCACACGTAAAAAATCCAGACGAGACGAAGCAGGAGGCTCCAGGAACAGGATGATGTCATCACTGGAGAAATGTGCTGATGGTTACGACTCCAGGCAAAAGAGAAAAACAAGCAAACGCAGCAAAAAGGTTTTATCTGAAGATAAATCTGGTCTGCATACCATCTGCAGTGATGAGCTTCTTCTCCGCAGCCCTTACAGTCTGGAGGGCAGGAAGGAAGGTGAAGAGGATTTTCAGATGCTCCTCAGCCATGATCATTATGACATTTGTGAAAATCTGCCTGATCCTAAAGTGTCCAAAGGCAGGAATGCTTCAAAACCATCAAGGAAGACAAAGCTGCACACAGCAGCCGAAACCAGGAATCTAAGGGAGACGTTTGTCATCCACAGACCGACATCTCAGGACAAAAGCAAGAGTATTCCTGTCAATAACACAAGGACATCTGTTGCTAATGATAAGACGACTCATCAGGATGTCGGCTTTCTACTAATGGATGTGCAGCCACCATGGCTGCTTGGAGAGCTCAGCACTGTGGACCCAGAATCCAATTCTGTACCCAGCTCTCCAAACAGGAGCCCATCATGCAGGCTGGCAGAGACTGAGGGGTCAACTAGAGCCTCACCAGGTGGGTGTCCCCCTCTACTGTCAATGGATGTTCTGTCTGTATCAGTTTACCTATGAACTGTGGATAGTCTCACCCCCAACAGGGGAAGACTGTAAACACAAAATTTAACCTAGTCTGACTTTGGTTTAGCTGACAGCTAATGTTTTGCTGTGCATTGCAGCAGGAAGAGCTCTAACAACTGTTACCAACACCTTTCCAAACCCATTTGGTGAAAACAAAGGAAGAAGCAGGAGAAGGGACTGTGTGGTCAGCTATAAGGAGCCACCACTGAACAGGTGAGAATGTCGGGTCGCAGTGAAAGGAACTTGGAGAGCAACTCAGGCTATGTGACCAGTGCTACAGTGACGATGGTTACTCAAAACTCCGTCTATGTTTCTGACTTTTTATTCAGGGGACCACAGGTCCGTTAAACCTTCTAGATATTCTGTAATGCCTCTTCAACCCAGATCTAGTGACTTCTTTGGCCAGGTCTCGCTGCAAATTCCAGTTGGGTTTATGTCAGGACTTTGACTGGACCACTCTCACAACTGAGCACTAAACCGTGCCAGTTAGGAGTGCACTGATAAATCAGCTGGCTGATAAATTGACCCTGATTTAATTAATTTTAACTTGATGAATTTTGAACGTTTTTGTAATTTGTTTTCTGAAATTAGGTTTTATTTGTATCAATAAGTTAGCTCCTGATCCATTAAGCTCATTTACACATTGGCAAAAACAGTTAGAGAGTCACTGTAGGACGGTTAGAACAGAACTGTAGAACACACCATGCAGAATCTTCTTTGATCATACCATTTCATATAAAAGTGCGAGAATATTTTTATAAATTTGGAGGTTGTTTATGAATATGTAGGCAGGAAAATGTGCGTATTTTTATTGTACTTTGATTTATAAATTGTATGTATTTTATTGTATAGTTCTCAATATATGAATGTAGAGGTTGGGAGACTATTTACACAAATATGTGATTAGCCAGAAAATTGCAATCTATGCACCCCTGATGATGCATATGCAACATTTGTATAACTTACAAACGTGAAAAAGTCTTCAAACAATAAAATGACTAAAAGACCTTAGAAGGAACTGGGAGCAGCGGCTGCAAAAACCCACCAGCGTTTCCTGTCACTAGGAACGCTGGTGGGTTTATTCCATTGGCAGATTATTTCACTTATGGGAAAAAATGTCTTACAAGTAAAATAATCTTAATTTAATAATGCAACTACTACTTTTTCATCAATTTTAAGAAATTATTTAATTAAAGCAAGCCAATATATCTAACTAAAAATGACTTGTGATAGGATGATGTGAGACAGATAATCTATGAAAAAAATCAAGCTTGAAATAAGACATGTTAGCTTTGTCTTATTTCAAGTGTACCAAGATATTTGCACTAGAAACTTAATCAGAATTATTTGGTCAGACTTAGTGTTTTTACAGAGTACTTCCTCTTTTTCTTTAGAGGAACAGAACATGGTTATTTTTTTTATCTGTGCCAAACATGTTGTGACTCCAGATTTAGATCTCTCCATTGGTTGCTTATGTTCTCTGTTCTCTAAGACGTAGAGTAGAGTGCGTGGTATTCATCCTGGTTACTAGTGAGTCCTCTATGTAGGTTTCAACAACCGACCTATCAATTACTAGAACTAGTGTTATGACTGGTCAGATTATCCAGACTTGTCTTTGTCTTTAAAAAAGGAGAGAGAGAGAAAATGGAATGCAGTGAGTGCTGAATTTCTGTGGTTTTCTTTTCTTCCCCAACAGGAAAATTAGGCGTGGAGATGATTTTACAGACACCACATTCCTGAGTTCTCCGGTGTTTAAAGACAGGAAGAAGAAGAAGAAGACGAAGCAGTAGCAGAAAACAGTGGGGTGGGCTGTGGACAGACAACAACAAATACTTTTTCCTTGTGATAAATCCAATGTTCTAGTTTCCTGCAGCGTTTCAAGATGTTCTCTGAACGCTTGTCGTTTTAACTCAGAATTTGTTCAAATATGTAGTGAGACTTCTTAGATTTTTCACATTATTGTCATTGGGGATGTAACAGCTGTTTGCTCCTGATGGGAGGCCAGCTGTAAATAATTGAGTGGAAGCTGATAACCTGATACTCCCTGTGATGTTCAGCTGCACAGGATAAAGTGTCAGTGTAGCCAACCATGTTTAGGATTTGCTGTGTGAGCATGTCAAGTGAAGATCTCCGAGCTCCACTGTCTGCTCCATCAGCTTGTGTTGTGAGTATAAATCTTAACATATTAGATCTGTTGAAATTTGTATCTATATTTTTTTTTTATTAAACATGTTTACCAGAAAACTTAAACTTGAGTTTATTGCTGTTTTTGGTAATTCTGTCTGACTGAGATCAAGTCTCCTACCTGTTAAACTCAGAAGTCCATTTACCTTCAGTAAGTATTTATACCCTTACTTTTCTTGCTCATATTTAATGAGCAGCGGCTAGAAATGTTGCTGTTTCTTTTCAATGTAAATATTTCAGTCATAAAAGTGTTTTGTTTTTTTTTTAGCTTTGTAGAATTTCATCTGACAGCAGTTACAACATTTTATGTTTGAGCATCAATTAGATCCTAGCAGTCTCTGATTTGGTCTATATGTTTACTATTATAGCAGGTAAAATAAGCACTAAATTACCTGAAATTCTCACCAGATGTTGGTAACAACACAGAAAGTCCACACGTTCAATGAAATAAAATTTTGCAAATGTTGTGTAGTAAAACAAAATGGCACCTGGAACACAAAGACAGGAGGTTTTCACTTCCTCCACTCAAATGGTAGTGGAAGAAGTGAAGGAAGCCAGTCAGTCTATATTGGCCACGCTTCAGAATAAGAAATTAACAACTGCTTTGTTCTACTTGGCACTTCTGTCTGCACAGTGAAGGATGGTTGTTTAATCTCCAGGCAACTTCTGACAAACTTTACAGTATCTAATTGGTGCATTACGTCACTGATGAATGTTAGCAACTGAGTAAAATTTGAAACGTCCAGGAAGCAATTGTTTCTCAATAGCTGAGAACCTGGGCCCTCTGGATGGAGCAAAGTGTTGTACCAGGGGCTTGTTTTCAATCAAGATAGCAAAAAAGGTCTACAGTATATTTAAAATTTAGAACTGAAAGTCTCCTTTTGCTTTCTTGTAATGATGGATTCTTTCAGCAAAGTACAGTTTATGCTTATAAAACCTATTGGGCTTGAATCACCATGTAATTGCAATGAATCTTTTCTAAGCTGTCCTTTCCGTGTTTGCTTAAAAAGCAAACACTGAAATTTTTGAGCCCATGTGAATGAATGCAGGGGAGGGCTTTGGTCGACCCTTTTCTGTACCCACTTACTCCTTCCAAGGGTTTATGGGGGTGAAGCCATTCTTTAGTGGTCTATGAATTCATTTAGCTCCCATCACAGGACCAACACATTTGACAAACAACACAACCAAAGATTCACATGCCCTCACACTTCAGGGCAATTTCTACAGTCAGCCTATCCCCACCCTGTGTTTTTGGGCTGGTGGAGGACTCAGACAAAACCTACACACACCAACAGGGAGAACAAGCAAACTCAACAAAGAAAAGTCCAATCTGGTATTTAAGCCCAGGACATTCTTGTTTTAAAATGTTCCATTATCTTAATATCAGGGAGTTACAATCGCTCACTTTGCTTAAAAATAGTTTTCATTTCACTGTGTGTGCAGGACTGATGCATAAATATTTCACTCTGAAAATGGAGACAAAGCGACTAAAGAGAGACGTTCAACTACTCATGTAAGTTGATCTCAAAACTCCATATTGTGTCAGGAATATTAAAAATGGCAACAGGTGAATGTTTTTCTGCCATCCAAACAGAAATAATTATGTTGGTCAGAAAATTCTGGAGAACTCATTTGATCCGAGTGGGAGGGGACGCACAACAGTGCTTGATGACTTGGTAATAATTCTTAGTTCTACTCCACTGAAGGACATTCTCCATGATGAACCACACTGGTATCTATATGTATCGTTACAGGTTCAGTATGATCTTGGCATTGGTAATACCTGGTGGTGGTCGAACGAAGACAGTCAACATGTGCTTGATGAAGACATTATGTACGTACCTGAACAAAAACGTCTAATACAACACTTGCACAACATTTTCATCATCAGTGTCTGGTAACATAACCATGAACTTAGTTTGTTTAGAGGTGTCATCATAGATTATATTTTCATAAATATACCCACTGCAAGGGTTAAGGGGTAGAATTAAGTTTTTCACACCATGGTATCAGGAGATAAGTCGACAAGATCTGTCCTCTTCCCACTTCATGGTTTCATAATGTTTGTCATTTTGAGTGATATAGAACCAAGATTAATTGCTGATCAAGGAACATCCACCCCTCTAATTTCTCCCAGTCATGGCAAAACTCTGAAATTAGCCATCTATGCTCTGTTGTTAGTGGTAGCTTATACAAGAGGCAATGAAACAATAGTTTGGATAATGCTAGTCATTGAGACAGTACAGGATGACTCAAGTGTAGTAAAGTCTCCCAAACAAGTCACACGTTTTGTTAATGCAGTGCTTGACTTACAGTACTCATTTTATGGAGTGTTTGTTGGGCAAATTCCACCTTCATCACATGGCCGATACCCTCAAGTTCCTGTTTCCTTCCCAACATCTGGAAAGCAATCTGTGTCTGGTGTCCGTCACCTCCTGTTGTCACCGACTGTCACATGCTTTACCAACTGCCTGATAACCCCATCACTCCACTTGTGATTCTACTTCTAATCCTTCTGATCCCAACACTCGATGTTCCAACTCCCAGCAAACATGAGTCAAGTTCACTTAAGACCAAAACTTCTCATCTCAATGGCAAATTAGAATTGAAACTCTTTTCATTCACCCAGGAGGTTTCTGGCTGAATGAAAACCAGAAAAGAGACGGGTATCTGTCAGAAGACTGTAAAATAATGCAAAAGGAGGATGTCATCAAGTAGAGAACTGGAGGAGGCAGCTTGTAAAACTCAGATAGTTTACTTAAAAATAAAGAAAATACATGAACTAAAATTCAGGGATAAATTCAAAATAATTTATTTTTGAATAAATTATTTTTCCTGGCCTTTTTTCCCCAGCAGCCAGGGAAAGCAGGCTGGTGGCCTAACAGTATGCTAACATGAAGATCTGACCAGGAGCTACAGTATCTTACTAACAGAAACTGATGCAGGAGAGTTAACTGCTGAACAAGGAGCAGGTGGTTGATTAGCAACTGGGTGTAATAAAAATATAAATAATACCATATTAAGCACATGCTACACTCAACAATGAATGAAATGATATTTATTGCAACTGCAGCAATCAAACCCTTCTTATAAATTTCTGATCAGGTTTTTGCACATTACCTTCGTTTTGTCTCCTAACATATTTAATAATGGTTTTGGACATCCCCAACATGGCTCTCCACTCAGAGTGCTGTGGACTGGGGGGCACCGTTAACATAAAAATCTAATCATGTTTATTTCACCAAGAAACAAGTTTTCTTTTGCTAACTACATGTTTTAAAAATCCAGGACAATATTACAATCTCTAGATTAAAATTCTCAAAACTACATTTACGGTAGATGGACTGCTAATGTAGAACAGATTGACGTAACATTCGTGATATGAATGAGTGATAGTATGAGTGACTTTTCTGAGCTGAAGAGCTGATTTTATTTTTATGTGAATGAGGGGGAGATATAAGTTCATACTTCTTTCTGCTGCTTTCATTCATGATTTCTTTTAGTTGTTTTTATTCATATTTATTATTGAGAGAGTAAAATAAAATGAAGTGAAAATGAATGAAATATTTTACCAATAAAACAATACAATATTACTATTTTTAATATGGTGATCACTGGCTGTTATTGGTGGGGACAAGCAAATTCAGGCAAACGTCACCTCTGAATATATTTGAGATTTTAAACCCAACATCTCCTTTTCTTCCCACCATAGTGGAGCCATCTGCAGCTTAGGAAGCCCTCAGTATCCGAATCGCTTACAGCGAGAAGCAATGATCCTCTCTTCTTTTGCTGGAATTATTATGGTAAGTAAGTTTGTATAATTGTAACTTTTTCTTAGCCAAAATACATTAGCACCTTACATCCTACTTTGAGTAAACATCAAATGAACTCCAATCTGACAAGTATAGAATTACTTATTAGACACGTTAACAAAATGACCCATCAGGGTGATTGGTGTGAACATCTGCTTGCAAATTTAAATAATCTTCTACAGACTTAAAAAAATGTAATTGACCCTTTTGTTCTACTTACCGATCGTGACAAGTTGCAAAGTGGGGCTTGATGATTAGCACATGAAAATTATAGGTTAAAGACCTTTGAGGTGAGCTTGTTATTAGTACATAGCTTTTACATATAAAATCCCCCTTCAGCTGCTGGCCATAAAGCCAGTTGATTGCTTAGAGAGAATACCTGTTGCTTTAGTAAGGTTTACTGCAGTACAGTGACACATAGAGGTACATATTGTGAACTGTACCGTATCTGATAGCCTAGAAGCTGCAAACATACTAGTGTATAAGCAGTAAGAGATCAAACCAGTGACAGAAAACGTAGCATTGGGAATTAAAAATTAAACTGTAGAACCAAACAGTTTCCTGAATTGGATCTTTGGGACTTTTCACAGACTGTTTTGTTGGGACAGTGCTGAATAAGGATTCATGGTTGAGTTCTAACTTTTTAGGTTTGCCTTCAGTCACTGTTGACATGAATTCTGTATCTGCCATGGTCGGTCTATAATAAATTTCATCAGCTGTAGAACATGAATTCCCAGCAGTGTGCAGTGAAGCTGGCGGGCAGCAAAGAACCAGTAGAAATAAATGTTTGCAAACAGCAGCAAAAGGTCATAGTTCATGTTGAGAGGACTGTGTGTGTTTCAGAGCAGACTGCCAGTGGAGAAAATCCTGGCTCTGTACAGATGTAAGCCAGCTGTTTCTTTCCCCAGCCATCAGTCTAAGGTACAAAATATGTTCTGGATCGCTTTTAAATTCAAATTGATGTTACTTAAACATTTATACAGTCTGCAAACTACATGAAGTTTAAATTAGAAAGCTTTATTTTTCCTTTAGTAAATAAACTTTATCCTTGCTCCTTATTTTTTTCTTTTGAACCACAGGGGTCAATTGTATGGCCTCTCACTCTGTCCTACCATCCATTTGCCATGCTCAGGTCTTACAAGGCTGTACAACACGCCAAGAGACACAGTACGTCTGAATGTTACAGCTCATTTTATTTCATGTATTAACTTATTGATTCAATTAGTTTGTTGGCTAGTTTATAAATATTTGATTGAAGTTAAAGGGATTTGTTGCATTGGTCTTGTGAAACTCTATTGCCTTCAAAATATAAAGCAGAGGTCAACACCACAAGCTAACAAACATGCTTGTAGAATATTCTAACTTTAAACAAGCTAGTTTCAATTTAATATTAAGAATAGTTAACCTGTGACAATGGGTTATATTAAAGTTGGGTCATATGAAAATGTTTTTTTTTTTGTTAAAATAATATTTGTCACTATGTTGTGACAGGAGAATATGAGTAGATGCTTCTGATTACTGAGAGCCTTTACTGCTTGGCAGTAGTAATACAGTATTACTCTGTATTACTCTAAGGAATAGTAATACAGTATTACTCTGTATTACTCTAAGGAATAGTAATACAGAGTAGATCAAGAAAAATACATCTTCAAAATTTGTCAGTACTAAAACAGTTATTACAACTTCCCTTGGAAACTAGAGAAACACTTCCGTCCATGAGGACTTCATGTTGATTTTATATTCACTAACTGATCTAATAAATTTGCTACAAAATCTCTTTTTAAATCTTGCAGATCAGAAGCTGAAAAGATGGCTGTCTGAGCAGGCAAAAGCGAGAGCCCCAAAGAGACCCGTTCCTCCACCATCCTCATCTCCGTCTTTGCCTGAGTCCTTTCTCAGCGTGAGTACCTCACAGTCCAGTCCTCTGCTGTCCTCTGCTGGTGTAAACAGTCCTTTCTGCTTTCTACCCCACAGGAAAGCATTGGTTGTCATCAGGAAGCAGCTGAGCACTATGAGGGTTCACAAGAGTCTTTGCAGGACTGAAGCTGCCACCCAGCTGTGTGACTTTGGTTGAATGTTCCTCACAATGATTTTCTGTAATTCTGTCCCTTTGCTCACAACAGAACTGATGTAACTGAGTCAGACATGTAAAACCACTTCACTGCTGTTCAGCTTTGCTCACATTTTTTCTATGGGACTAGGGTTGTCCTTAAGCCATAATGTAAATAATGCAGATGAATGTTTGGAGTCATCAGTTTCCATCCAAGTTTTAACATCCTGGTTAATGTCGTTAGATCTTGCTTTCTCCATAAAGTTTTCTTATGACCCTGTCTACTATGTGAAGTGCACCAGTCCCTCCACAACATCATGCTGCAACTGCATACTTTGCATTTGAGTTGTTCTTGCAAAATTCCCCACATTTTTTCATCACATGTAAAAATTGTTTATGGTCAAACACTTTAATTTTAGATTTGTTCAATCAGAGGACAAACCCTAAAAGAATTAGGATCTTTGACATGCATTTAGCTTTGATATTTTAGTCTGTAAGAAGAATACAACGCCATGACAGCAACATTTTGTCTTTCTCCAATTGCTTAAAGTAGCTGTTCAGTCAGATTCAGTGTTGATAAATACGAAAAATGTCTGTACTTGTAAAATATAATGGAGCCAATCTTACATCTATCCTGTGTGGTCCAATGGAAGGTTAACATAACATGTTTAAACTTATTCTATGTAGAGCAATGAACAAACAGCGTTGTATTGACAGCACCTCTAATATCATGTCACCAAAGTCACATTTTCTGTTGGACTCCACCAGCTGCACAGTTATTGTTGACCTCTGGCATGTTCCCCAACAAAGATTAAACTCCTCTGTGTTGGATGGGTGGATAAAATGTGTTCCTGATGTTGATATCAATAAAGAGGGCAGAGTGGGTCAGTAATTCGCCTGCTAGGACTTTTGTCCTGATGATTCAGGGATTTTGGTTCTATGGCCAGGATCAAGATTTTTGGCAGTGGTACCAGCTCGTTAAATCCCAGCTCATTGAAAAAACAGCTAAAGCAGGATCTGAGGTTTATATAGCAGGGCTCTGCTCCTGCTTTGTGAGACCACCATATTCAGCTGGTGACCGGCTCCAGCACTCTTTTCAGGATGAGCAGTAAGGTAAGAGCTTCCCATTCATTTCTTGGTTTTTCCTGTTTGCCTTAGATCAATGTTGCCACACTGCCCTGTGGATTTTCATGTCATATAGAAGAAGTAGTTTGGTATTTTGAGTGTAGAATGAAAGAAAACTGAATATGGGGAAAAAAACACGTATTCAGGACATTTGATCTGAATATTTCCTCTTCCCGCTCCTCTTGTTGGACTCAGATTATATTCTACGAGGACCGGAACTTTCAGGGCCGCTCATATGAGTGTGATTCCGACTGCCCTGACATGAACCCCCACTTTACCCGCTGCAACTCCATCAAGGTGGAGAGTGGCTGCTGGGTGCTCTACGAGAAGCCCAACTACACCGGCTACCAGTACGTCCTGACCAGAGGAGAGTACCCTGACAAGCAGCGCTGGATGGGCTACAATGACGCTATCTGCTCCTGCCGTACCTTCTCCTATGTGAGGTTACTTTGAGAGCTCAACCTGATGACTGTTTTTATGCTGTTAGGAGTCAAAATAGGTAGTTTGGCCTGTTTTCACCTATTGAATTTAAAAAGCAAAAGCAATATTATTTCAAACCAATGTAGATTTACCTGGATACGTAACTGATTGATAAACATTGGCTGATGACTAAGCATGGTGATTGACTGTCAGGCTGTCAGCCTCAGACCCAGAAGGCTCCTTTCATTTTCTATCTTTCACCTGCAGACCAGTGAGGGCCCCTACCGCATCCGTATCTACGAGCGGCCCAACTTCCAAGGTCAGATGATGGAGTTCAGCGAGGACTGCGAGTCGGTGCAGGAGCACTTCCGCAGCCGAGACATCTACTCCTGCAAAGTCTTGGATGGCTACTGGACCCTCTACGAACACCCAAGCTTCCGTGGCCGGCAGTACTTCATGAGTCCTGGCGAGTACCGCAAGTTCAATGACTGGGGGGCCACCTGCGCCACCACTGGCTCTTTCCGCAGGATCACAGAGTTTTAATCCGTTCAGTTACTGATATGAACAACAGGATGCGCCAAGAGCTGACCTGACGAAGCTGCTGGATGCTGTTAGAAAAAAATTAATAAAATGAGCTGCTGTAAATGATTTTCTTGTCGATGGTGAATAAATGTCTCAATATTATCCGATTTACTAAGAGGAATTTTGTGCACTTCCAGCATTTATTTTGATCACGACACAACATAGTTCTGTTTCCCTAAACATGTTTGATTTACTGTAATTCTGAGATGTCTTCATACCTGCACAAGAAGAGGCTTGTGCAGATACTTTCTGTTAGGAATTCCTCTGAAGGATTGCTTTCCTATACTGCTATGAAATCTAGAGAAGTTTTTGAACTGATCAAAAGTTAATCAAAAGATATTTGACTGCTTCGGTCTCAACTCTAAATGTTTCAGTTAAAAAAGCACATACACAAGAAAACATAGAAGGCCATCCACAGCCAGCATGGCAGAACTGATAATCAAAGATCACTTTTTCATTTGCTATGTCAAAATTAAAAGGATATTGTTGCTAGTGTTTATTTTTTATTAACATTTTTTAACTTACATCAGTTGCATATTTGTATAGACGAAATTTTGCAATTTTACTGTCAGGTACAATTTAACTTCAGTTATAAGAGTCAATCATTCTTGAGATAAGGGATGAAATGGGTTCAAATTTTCCAAAAAAATAATGTAATTATTTCTCAAGCTTATGTATTCAAATATGACAAATAATGTTTTGGGAATGTAAATATGCCAAGGTGCAGGTTCCCATTTTATTTTATTTTATTTTTTTGAAAATTACATTTTTAATGGACCTAATCCAGAATTTTGTCAACATCATCTGATAAAAAATAAATATAAAATTAGTTTTTAATGACACTATAAGCAATACTTTTACTCATTTTCACAGACAAATGCTTCTCAAGAACAGAAGAAATGTTATTTAAAACAAAAAACAACATAAAGTCCATCTGACGGAGTCGACACAGAACTGAAGATGGTGAAAAACTAGTGAGTAAAAAGAAATATTTGATACATGTGAAGTTATGCCATTTATGTAAAATAAATTAAAATGAATTAACTGAACACTTAAGTGAGATTTGTCAACACTATCACTGAAAGAGTCAGACTGTCAGTTAAAAACTCTGATGGAGTTGACAAAATGCCAAACTACCTCAAATTATATGATGTTATTCTGAAGGCGGCCAAATTGCAGCTCATCAGGTCCATGAAATCTTTACAGTTTACCAAAATGAAGCATTTATGTCAGAAATGTCATCAAAATTTTGTAAATTGTCAGTTCTGATCTTGACACAATGTGGTTGTGATGAACAACTTGGGAATAAAAAGAAAAAAAATAAACTAAAAAATAACATAAAGTCACCAGAGCTGCCTAGCCCTCCTAGCAAAGGGAGGAAGAGGAAGAGGTCATGGGGTCCTCAGAGTTTCTGGTGTCCCGCAATATGCCTGATTTTGTTACATTCTTTTTATGTCTGAGCGTTGACAACAACTTTGGACACTATTTCCATTAAGCTGGAAAATATGTAAAAATTATTTTTAGTTCAATTTATTGATACTTTTATAATTATTTATTTGAATACTTACATTTAGTTGTCATAATATATTATTTTAGTATTCCTTTATTTGTTTAAACTATTATAATGTACTATTAATACTTCAGGACAAGGGCCTTTACAGACACCATTCACCTACTACAGTTTAAAAATAAAAAAATTCAGCAAACACCATGAAAATATACTTTATTTTATTTTTTGTGTATATTTTCTTCAAATTCTGTGCTTTATCCAGAGGACATGTTTTGTCCCTCTTCCCAAGAATCACTGAGAGTGCATCTTTTAAATGTCTCAGATTATCAATTATTAATTTCGGGAAACTGTTCCAGCAATATTCCTCCAGCCAGATGTTTTTAAAGTTCGAAGGAATGCCTTGTCAGCTCAGGTCCTGGAATTCCCTGCAAATTATAATTTTTTTTTTTTTCACTTCTGCATCCTTAATGTTTGTGGCTGAAACTAGAATAACCAGGACCCAGTGAAAAAAGTAGCTGCACCCCCTGCTGGACTTGGTGGGTGGGACTGCACTGGCATGTATTTAGTGATACATAAATCCAGCCAAATCCAAGCAAAAAGATTGAGCAAAGCAAAAAAAAATGGAGAAGGCGCTTTGTGAATTCCTTCCACAGTTCTTTTTTAACTTGTGATGGAGACAATGCATTCAAAGCAAACGCAGGCTGTGTAAACAAGCTGCAGTGACTGTTCCAGTGCATGTCCATGCTGTGGCTGTTGCTAGAACCTGCTTTCTGCTGCATACAGGAGCAGAAAGACTCCTGTAGTCTGCTGACAGCAGGCCTGCTTTGAATCACAACATGCAGCACAACATCCTTCCCCATGGATATAAAGTTGGACACTTCATGGTATAAAAAGATATTTGTTTGGGTTTTAACAGTAGCCATCATGGGAAAGGTCTGTGTTCAGTTTGAAGTCCCACATTTTCGATGACATGTTGTGATTATGCTGACGGAGGATTTCTTCTGCTCCATCAGATCATCTTCTATGAGGACAGAAACTTTGGAGGCCATCACTATGAGTGCATGAGCGACTGTTCTGACCTGCACTCAATGTTTGACCACTGCCGCTCCATACGCGTTGAGAGCGGCATGTTCATGATTTACGACCGACCCGGTTTCATGGGGAACCAGTACTTCATGAGGACGGGAGAGTATTCCGACTACATGGGCATGACTGGCATGAATGACTGTGTCCGGTCATGCCTCATGATCCCCTTGGTAAGCTGTCTTTTAAACCAGCAAGGTTGTATATTTATATAGCACAGGCTGGCTTTGATATCAGGTTATAATGATTACTTATTTTCTGCTGTGAAGAATATTGAGAAAGTTTCCTTTTTCAGCTCCAATTGAGATGATGCAAAGTGGTGCCAGAACAGCTAGCCAATCAGAGCAACCGGGCTATTTTACTCCTGCTTTTATAGACAATTAACAAATATTGGAATTTTACCAGAAATCCAATTTTCTCAAGAATTCTTAACTTTTGGCATATTTAGTTAGACAGCAAGAAAGTATGTATGTGGGTAAAAATTGTCACTTTGTTTTAAAAATATATAATGGAAGAAAACTAGTTTTTTTTTTTTTTTCTAGAAACAAATTTGTTTTCTAGATGAAGTAGTATCTGTCTTCAGATGCAGGAGCAGCACCTTCCATAACAGTTGAAGCCAAAGTAACTTTAGGACTGGACAATGATCTGTATGACTGTTTCACCCAGCATCTCTCCCACAGTCTGCACCCAGAGCAGGCCTGATATGTGCATACAAAAATCAAGATGAATCATAATTATAATGATGTATTTTAACTGATCTTTTCAAGTTAATTTTAACGTGTTTCAGAATCTCTATCTTAGTGGCGGTACCAGATCATTTTATCTGACTGAACCTTTAGTCAAATAAAGTTTATATGTATAGCACATTTCAGCAATAAGGCAGTTAAAGGTGCATCTCATTATATAAACTTAATTATGAAACAAATAGTAAACATTATAATTTGTCAAATCTCACCATCAAGAAACTCAGTGTTTCAGGGTTTTTTGGTTGTTTTTACTTATTTTTTATTTTTTTTGCAGTTTTCTGGGAGTTTGTTTCAGATTAATGGGGCATAGAAACTGAATATTACTTCTGCATGTTTGGTTCTGGTTGTGGGGATGCAGAGCAGGGCAGACCAGAACCAGAAGACCTGAGCCGTCTGCCTCAGGTCTTTAATATATTGTGGTGCTAAACTGTTCAGTGATTTATAAACTAACGGCAGTATTTTAAAGCTACAGGGAGCCAGTGTCTTAGTGAGAACACCAGCAGCAGTTCTGGACCAGCTACAGCTGATTGACATTTTAGGAAGACCTGTCAAAACATTGTCGCACTAATCAGTGTGACTAAAGATAAACGCATGTATGAGTTTCTCTAGATCCCGCTGAGACATTAGTCCTTTAATCCTGGAAATGTTCTTCAGGTGATAGAAGGCCAACATTCAGAGACACATTCTTATGTGTCTCTGAAGGTTCAGGTCAGAGTTCATCACTACAGGTTTCACCCAGATGAGATTACTATTCGAAGCAGATGACACACAATGATCTGAAAAATATCCACCTTTCGGGTTCAAATGGAATACAATATCAGTTCTATTAACAGCTCTAATGGTCTCTATAGAAACAGTAAAGACCTCTAACCTTCAAATATATCTAGGTCAGTTGTTTCCAGGCTTAATGTGAGCATGAATATGTTCTTTATGGTTCCATCCGACATGCTTCTCCAGCACAGAGGCAGCTTCAGGATGCAGCTGTACGAGCACTTCGACATGGATGGTGAGATGATGGAGCTGACGGATGACTGTCCAAACCTCATGGGTCGCTTTCACCTCGCCAACTTCAACTCCTGCAACATCCTGGATGGCCACTGGCTGGTGTACGAGCAACCCAACTACAGGGGGCGCCACTACTACTTGAAGCCCGGCCAGTACAAGAGCTTTAGTGAATGGAAAAGCGCAAACTCCAGGATTGGCTCCATCAGACGTCTGATGGATCTCTAAGAAAGGGTTCTCATAAAACGCCTGCTCTTTGCCATATTTCACACGCTGATGAAAATGGCATCAGTGCTCAAGTGGATTCAATTTTGCTCTTGCTCTTTTCATTTGAAGGGCGACTTCTTCCAGGAAGATGTAACATGCTTGGATATTCTGACTCTGACCAGAGGACTAAATAAAATACTCCCCGCATTGACTCATATCATGTTCTGAAGCATTACCTATTGTAGACATTCAGTATCTTCAGCAGAAAAACTTTATTGCCAGACTCCTTTTACTGAGACAGATGGATGACTGAAAAATCCAACTCAAGATGGAGGCTTTCCCTTGATCTTAACTCCACTTTATGATAAAAAATATATATTTAGGAGAGTTTGCTTTACCTGATCTTGCAGTGAGTTCCTGACCAACAGGACTAGGATCACTTATCATTAAGAATAACAGACCAAGCACATTTTGAACTTCTTCCAAATATAGATTTGCAGACACATCCTTTAACACAACTTGTAGGATGAGTTACACTCAAAGCATATTGAAAGTATAAACAATTCTACATGTAGTATTTCCCGAAAAGTTAATTTGGCTACTAATATGAGAGAAATTCTTCTGTCTGTAATGTAAACTCAGTATGAATCCAGCTATTTTTCAAAGTTCTCAGAGGTTTGATAGAGAAAATAAGTTGACCATCATGAAAACCAAGGAATTCAGAGAACAAATCAGGGAAAGCCAAAGGAAGTACTATTTGTAGTTCACTATAAGCCATGAAGGAAACATGGCAAACATGTTAAAGAATGTGTTAATCAAAACAGTGCAGAAGAGAAAATGAAAATAGCATACAGTGCATCCAGACAGTATTCACAGTGCTTCACTTTTGACACATTTTATGTTAGAGACTTCTTCTAGTTCTAGTGAATGAATCTCTTTTTTGCACACATTTTGGAGTCTTTTTAGAGAATCAATAAACAAGCAGTCAACTCCAGCAGAAGAAGCATTTACAGTGTTTATAGAAACCTTCAAGTCCGTGGAAGACATGGATGATCAGTGCAGACTAGGGATGCAAACAGTTAATCGACTTATTAATCATCAATTGATGGTTCATCAGATTAAAATATGTTCCAATCGATTAGCTTTAATGTCTACATAGACCTTCTTTCAGTGTTGTGGTGTGGCCGCCGTTCAGAAGAGAGGGCTGCTGGTCATCCTCAAGCAGAGCCAGTTGGTACAGAAATAAAGATGGTGGCCCTTCCCACAACAGGAAAGAGAAACTGTCCAATCGGAGGCTGTTGTGGAATGTATAGTTTACTTTCTGTTTTCAAATATAGACACTCAACAAACTCCTATTACCTTAACATGTCAGGGGATGCGGGTGTTGAGGCGGTGAGGCAGAGGCAGGAGACCCAAGTAAGATGAATAATGGAATTTAATGATAAACAAAAACCGGTAAACAGTCCAAAAA